>CM042076.1:64079302-64292413 GCA_023509865.1 Trypoxylus dichotomus | reverse complement strand
GAGAAAAAGCATTCTCACTCAGCATTCGCCATTTTTCTATTTTTCTTTTTTTTTGTTTTCAGTACATCGTAATAAGGGTAATAAGATTATTATTGAAAATTAGGGTCCCATTCCTAGTTTAACCACTTCTGCTATGGTTTAACAAATTATTTATTTATAATATACTTTTTGATGATAAACAATGCCTTTAGAACAACATGGTTTTTGTCCGGGCAGATTCACCGAAACGAGTTTCCTCAAGTTGTAACATTAGATCATTCCGAGAAAAAAATTCAGGTTGATATTATCTACATTGGACTATACTAAAGTTTGCATTAAAATTGACCACAAAATTTTTATCAATAAATTCTTACGGTTGGATTTGCTGTATGCGTGGAGCGATTTAATAGGTCACTATTTGTCAAGTTGAATGTATCTACAGCTGTTGTCATTATGATCTTGGTGTCCACCAGGGATCCCGTTTGGGACCATTACTTTTCAATTTTATATACCCATGACGATTTTGAAGTCATTTGGGTCATTGAAGGACACCATTAAACTGCAGTGAAAGAAATAACCTTTTTTTTAAATTTAAAGAAAAAACATTGTTATATACAATTTAGAAGAAGCAAAACTACACACTTTCGTATATGCCATTTAAATGGCAATGCTTTAGACGATATTTTTCTCAAGTAAGAACCACATTGAGTAAACTGTTAATAAAAATACTAGAATTTTAGGTGTTAGTATGAAAACAACTACAAACTTTTCTAACATTGTTAACCTCAGATCGTTATATTATGCTTATGTTGTGAATTTCACCTATTGCAGCTTTGTTGCTGGTGTCCTAAATTTTCTGTTTGTATTAGTAAGTTAGAGTCAATACAGCGTAAATTTATTAAATTGATGTGCTTGAAGTTAGGTTGTTTTCTTGATCATCGTTATAATTCATCCATATGTTTGAATATTTTATCCTTAAAATAATAATATTGACTGTTCAAATGCTCTTTCTTATATTTGTTTCAATGTAACGGTGTGTTGTTTGTCGTTGTGTCGTACTCATTTAACTCTTTTGAGAAGTCAAAACTTTGTTTTACATTTTAAATCAAAGGAGAACGTTTTGAAATTGTCTATTTCTATTTTTTTATTCATGTGAAGCTTTTACAATCTTGTTAAATTTGTACTTTGAAAAATCAAAGAGATAGCCAAAATATCACTAGGACTATTTTCTGGGTATATTTTATTTATTTCATAATATAATACTATACAGGTAAATGTTATCGATGTAAATGGCAAATTATCTATTAAATTAAGAAACAAATTAGTTGGAAAGATATTTTTAAAATCATTTAAATAGGGAATCTGCCAATGGAGCATCCTATAATTTTCCCTAGCTTTAAGAAGCCATCCTTTTCTTCAATTTTCGCTCACAAGGCAAATACAATAATCACTTCCTAAGATGCTTTTTGGAAGCATTCTTACCTATTTGAAATTAATATTTTATATGTATAGTAAGCTTCAATGTATTTAGTAACTTGCACGATAAGCATCTCTTATTGCTGTTTAGCATTCGCTCATCATTAATTGTTACTACTTGTTCAATACAAAAGTTCATGAAGTAAACTGAATATTTTAAAATAAATTAAGTGTTAAGGACTTAACATTGTTTTTTGTATTTTATAAATTTTTTACTACTATGTATTTTATCTTCGTTGCATTATTATTTTCATTTAGAATATTATTTTATTTTCATTTTTATATTTATTTATTTTTCATTCTTATATTTATTTATTTTGCTCTCTTATATCCAATTTTATTTTAATATGTATGTACATTACGCATTGTATATGTATGCAAGTCAGCCATTCGCATTACTCTAGCTAAAACTGCCTAAATAGAAATCATTCACTGCAACGTCGTCGGATATGTATTGGGAGTTTTCTTGAAATTAAGGTACACAAGCATAGGCAGTCGTCTCGCGCGACAGTCGAGGTATTAGCGATCGTGCACTCTCGGTCACCTTTCGTGCCTCGTCGTAACGTGTACAGTAACGTCGTCGTAAGATTATTAGAGATTTCTAAGTTTTTCTAGTTTTGGCGGGAATCGTCGAGGACGTTGTCTATACATTTATTTCTGGCGGGAGTCATTTGGTAACGTCGTCGGACCACATGTATAGATTTTTTAATAAGTATAAATTCTCGATTTTCTATCATCGTACGTCGAGGCTACTGTGTCCATTGTCGTCTATACATATTTTTAGTCTTCAGTTAAGTTTGTGTCGGAAATTATTTTGGTGAGATTGTCGGCGCGCATGTATAGACCTCCTCTACAAGTACGATCACTCCGCTTCTTGCTGACGGTCGTTGCGGCGCAGCGCCCGTTGTCTTTGTACGTTTGTTCGGTCCTTGTCGTATCGGGACTTAGAAATTTTTCATTTAGTTGCTCGTCGTAGCGGACGAGTGTCACGGACCAGTTTTCTTATGTAATGTCGACATCATCGCTCCGTTTTACTTGTCGGTGCACAGTTCGCACATTTGCTGGTTACTGGATTTTTCCCTTCTTTGGGGCGCAGTAGAGTAGAGTGCTAAAGATTGCACATAGCGTAATATTTCAAACGAGAACGCCTGGGTAGCTGTGACATTACTTTTGTATTGAGATCGGCTATTATCGCTACTGTCGCCCTCGACCAGGCGTTCAAGCTCTAAGAGATAGGGTGGGTTCCCCTATAAATGTGAATATAACAAACGTATTTGGTCAAGTACAAATACATGCCAATAATACAGGGCCAAGTCCCTTAGGCAAATTTAAAACAAGGAAAGTATATTAGGCTCCCGGAAAGGGACATATAAATAAGCATAGCACCGAGGTGCGCTTATAAATTTAAGAAATAAATAGGGTTGGCTCCTATAAAAGGTAGTGGCGCATGCAAACAGATAGAGGCATTAGTACATGCCTTCTGACAAAGCTTCAGCGGAAGCATATAAGAGTTTAACCTTTAAACAGAATTAAGACATAAGCGTTGCAACGTACATGCTGAGGCATTACTTTATGTTGCTACCAATGAAAATACATATACAAATGCTAATGTACATTACATGTATAAGAGAGCTCGAATAACTGCAATTAATGCAAATCTATATATCTTATGTACATCGTACATGTACATAGGCAAGAGTGGAAACCGTGTAACCATTTCATTTTTAAATATATTTTTTTTGCGCATGCGCATTGAGTTTCACTGTACAACCTCTCCTCTAGTAAATAAGCGAACATACTCTACAAGTAAGTATTGGTCAAGTAATTTAGGAAATTACGAGCAGGCTACAGCGGCGTTGTTCTTCAAACCAGGAGAACGTAACATTAAGTATAGTAAAAATACTACAAGACGCCTTAAAAGAAGTTCTAGGACACCCTATACAATTGAGATCATTCGAATAATGTACTAACGTCAAACTAGAACTTGTAAGCATTAATTTCCATTGTTATGTTTACCATTTTATTAGTTGTCTGCATATTTCACAGCATGTCTCATTGAATCATGAAATTGTTTCATCGTAAAAACAATAATAAATGGTTCGCTTAAGCGGTCGACGGCCTGTTGATTCGCAAAAACAAAGCGCAATTTATATGTTTATTGGACCCAAGTGTCGACGCACTTTGCGAATTTAGTTAACACCTACGCGAATATGGTGATAAAACTCAGGCTTACGTTAAAGATTTAAAACTACAAAATTACTTTATAGTTATTATAATCCTTTTTATATACCTATTAGGACCATAAATATATTTTCAATTTATTTTTCAATGTTTCACTGTCAATACCAATTAAATACATATTGAGTATTATCTATCTTTTCATACTTTATTTACATAAAATTTCATTATGATTCTTGCCGCGTATTGTACCTTGTCAAATAGCGTCTTTTTATCTCACTCGCACACTGTAACATCTCACCGGCACAGGTATTTTAGATGACCTGTACTAATGAGAGGCCATGGCACCATCAGACTTGTGATGGGATATTAAACTTTCCTTCACAGTATCATGTATAATAGCGTTAATCAATATTTTTAAGCGTACTTTGTTTTCGTGTAGGCAAAAACACATTAATTGCCGTTGAACGTCTCGCTTTAGTACATCAAATATAACAACCAACCACCTACGCCACATCAATGTGTCTCTTTACGTGAACGCAGTTAACGAAATCGCATTACAGCTTCGCTCTCGACCCTATAGAGATAATTAAAGGGTACCGATGCGAAGGCGACCATATTTAGACAAGTCGACCGTCAAGAATATTGTTTTAAAGTGTTAGTACCGGACGAGGCAGACGCAACTTGAAATCGAGTGATTGATTCGGATATAATAAAGACGAGGTCCGCGACCTCGGAACGACTTTCGTGAAAGACGCGTGCGGCACCGTAGTGGGTGGAGGAAACGAACTTGAAGTAAATTAGTTGTGGCGCAATTACCGGGATCGGTGGATTTATTTGTTTTCGACGATGGGCGAAGCTAATAATGGTGGTCGTTATTATAGCGTATAGATTGGTCTAATAACGAGTTGATGGTTTTCCAAATATAAAATGGATCAAGGACTATAACCTGGAATAGACACGATTAAAAGATATTGCTGAAAGTTATAAGCATCGTTTCGTTAAGCATGTAGTACATAAATCTATCTCTACTCAATAGAAAACGATGCGTCATTTATCTCAAGTTGGCTATGAAGTTGATATGATTGACTATTACCCAAAGTTCTTGCATCGATTACCTCACAGCTTTAACGAAAGAATAATTAATTCACGTGATATGACGCGTAGTTCTTAGTTTCATTCCACATTTAATTTTTGTAATCTATAAATAAAATCATCGGGATATTTACGTAGGTATGTGAGTCATTTATGCTTCTAATGCAGTGTACAAGGGTAGATACTGAACTAGACGTTCTTTATAAATTGAACGAACGCTAACTGCAATCAATCGAGGTTAGATAAAATGTCAGATGTACTACAGGGTTCGCTGCTTGGACCGCTTGGGTGTATGTTACAGGTGAATAATTTGCCTGTGAATGTTAATACAGGAATAATCAGGAAAAGAATCTTGTGTTACGCGAGCTTTTCAAATCTAAGTAAAGAAATCTAAGTAAGGAATGTTTTCATGTTTTCATAACATTTTAGTACTGATAGTAGAGTTCATGGATGTTTAGTTTGAGCGATATTCTGTAATTTAATAAGTTGTTTCAAATTACTGGTCAACCAAAGAACGCACTTTCTTTTCTATAACATTTAGCAGCTAATGAGGTATGATCGTCAAATGAAAACGTAAATCGTTTCCAAATTTAGTTCAATGAATTCTAGTGAAATCTCTGCACGAGTGATGTGATCATTTAATCTTTGGTAAGGTAAATGAAATGTGACAAAATATAATATAATTATCAGAAATATGAGAAATTATATTAGTGTCAATTATCCACATCGTTGGTGCACCAAATAACATCTAGGAATGATGGAGATCTAGTTACATAATTTGCTTTAAGATTTCGTAAAATCCGCCAAATATCTACGACCTCTACATTATCGGCTGTCTCGTGGTGTAATGGTAGCACGATACCCAGGTAACCTAGAGGCCGTGGACTCAAATCCTTCCGAGACTGACATTTGCTCAATAATTTCAATACGTTGGTTAATTGCAAGTAAATTCTAATTTTATAAGTACTAATACCAACGGCGGTTTAAATTAATATTAGTTTAATTATTAAGGACTTGCTTTCGATAATAAGCTAGTATCTATGAGATAGTATGATACATATATCTACTGACATCGTGACATGTAGGAATTAAAAAGCGATTTGAACTCACAAGTAGTCTTGGGGTGTAATGGTAGCACAATACGCAGGTAACGTAGAGGTCATGGGTTCAAATCCTTCCGAGACTGATATTTTTTCAGTAATTTAATTACGTTGGTTAATTCCAAGGAAATTGTAATTTTATAATTACTAATTCCCACGGTGGTTTAATATTAATATTACTATTAGATTAATAAACGAATTGTTTCCGGAATTGGACCGTGTCATGCCGCGGTCGTTGTATAACTGTAGTTCTGCTTGTTTGTCCGATATATACTTCACCACAAGTGCAAGGTATCCCGTAGTCTCCTAGGTTTTGGAGCAACAACGTACGATATTTCGATGTGAAATGTATTTTGCAAAATTTTATGAAGTATTCAATCTTTTATGAGCAAGTGTGTAGAAAATATATATCTACAGTTATACAAATATAATGCAATTACGGCTTTTGATTTGTTAGATTTAGAATATGTAACATGTCAAACCAAAGATTAATTTTTAAAAATGATGCGCAGGTAATCCACAGTAAAAGAAACCCATGTAATTTTTGTGTATATTTATTTATTACAGAGTGGCGCAGAATATATGATTGTGTAATGTAATATAAGCGATACTGTAAACAGAAACGAGATTTTTTAAGAAATAAGAGATGCTAAGAACCTATAAGAATATTTAGTTAAACTTCTAAGTAGTACATTTCCATATACAGTTTTGTCAAATTTCGCGATTACATTAAATCGTTTGCACTGGAAAAATTAATTTCATTTCAAATACTAAATACTCAAACAATAAGCAACCTCGTCGATTTCTTATTAACTATTACAACTGAAATATCCAAACTAAGGACATTCTTTACTAATCACGCCCTGTATAGTCCGCTCGTCATATCTTTGTTATATCCTCCACTACGTCGGACAAAAGAGCAACGGTCCGTTTCGCAGATAACTAGATTTTCTCGAACAGGACTGACTGATGAAAGAGAGGTTTTGAAAGGAACCCGTGCACGACGTGCATCGTATAATTGGAGAACGGGACACAAAAACCGTCCGCTACGGGCGCACAGAAACCTAACAATACATTTTTTAACGAAATCGTTAACGCCGTGGGAAACAAATTTCGCGTGCGCATCTGAAATATTCAAAGGCCAATTATAGTTGTGTGCAGATGATGGCTTCATGCGCTTCGGATAAAAGTAAAACGATTTTTTTTCGTGATGAAACTTTATTTCCGAATTTATGGTAGATTGATGATATGGAATTTTTATGAAATCTACTCAGCCGTGGAGTTAACAACTGAGAACCGTGACTGTCAGTTGTAGTCAAGTCTTATTGTAATATCTATTTGGTTGGATACGTTTGATTTTGATTCGGAGAAGTTTTTCTTGTTCCTCTCAAAAGTTTTGCAATAAGACAATGAAAAAAGTTTTAACATTAATGAGATTACAATAGAACTTTCTAAATGTATTAAAACAATCAAATTGAGTTTATTTCCTTAATATGATAACTAAATTAAGTGCATTTATGTAATTTACCTATTTGTGTCAAAAAAGTTTTGTTCATAGAATCACAGGTGCTCTGTTTAGTTTCAAATTTCCACACAAACAATTTACATTAAAATGAACTTCGATTAGGAGAACATTTTTCAACCCTTTAGCATTTGCAACCTAACATTTTCAAACATTTTCACCATCAATTTTAATTGTAACGTCGAAATCGCTTATTTGTTGACTTGGTCGATATAGTCAGGAAATTAATTTTGCTGCTTCGGTCGCATATAATAAACGGCTGCATTGTTCGGAACAATATTGTTGCATAATTAGGTATCATATTTCCTCAAGAGTAGTGTGCCATACGTTTTGCTAAATTATCCTAATGCATCCTGTCGCAGCAGCTATTAGAATTATTAGGTATATAGTAGTAAGAGGGTCAGGACGAAGAAAGCTGATGATAAATATATCACGTAAGAAGACAAACGGGTTTACTTCATTATAAAATAAAAACTTTCCTTTAATTGTTAGCGACCTCACATATGGTGGAGGCGCCGGATATCCTGCAAACTAAATATTAAAATTTAACAGTGCAAATATAAGAGAACATACAACACGGTATTCTTGAGAAATTATCACATCTAATTATGTAATTATATACCCGAAGTTTGCGGACAATGACTTAAAATTTGGACAATAGTAGGTGAATTTTGCAAACATGCTTAT
This sequence comes from Trypoxylus dichotomus, assembly GCA_023509865.1. Taxonomy (NCBI): domain Eukaryota; kingdom Metazoa; phylum Arthropoda; class Insecta; order Coleoptera; family Scarabaeidae; genus Trypoxylus; species Trypoxylus dichotomus. Next base: position 64,284,376 of record CM042076.1, on the reverse strand, counting down.
GACACTATTTTTATGTTATTGATTTTAATTGACGGCGAAAACTTATAACTGCTGGATTTTTTATTAACTGTTTGTGGTACATTGTTATCAAATTATAGAGGACTGAGTGCTTCTGTGTTATCTGTGTTCGAGATATTGATGCAACATATTTAAAAATGGTAAAGAAAACGGAATTTTCCTTTTTATACTTTTGACTAGCTAGGGCGTTCCAGATAAAATATGGTGCTATGGATCGATAGACATGGATCCAAACGTTGTATTATTCTAAATTTAACAGCAAATGTACGTCAAATAATTAGAATTAACCGGATACAATTCTTTCATCATATGCGTCGAGAACTTTCCAACAAGTGTCTATTTGAATCTCTTCTGTCTAACGTTTTTGGTTATAAAGATGCATGGAGGTCGTCAAAATTGGAACCTAAGTATTATTATTATTACTGTTGGCGTGGTATTATTACTAAAATTAGGACATACAACGACGGGATTATCTCGCCGCTAAAAGGTAAGAAATTTTGCCGCTGGTATTCTCCGTTGTGAACTATCCCTAATGGTTTTCGAGAAATCTATATTTTGAAGTTTTGAAAATGGAAAGAATATTTGAAAGGCAACACTCGCAGCTTGCGTTCATGTGATACTGTTACCTATTAATTTAACAAATACAAATATAATGCACTTTTTTCATCTTGTTTTCCTAAAGAAAATTAAAAAGAATGTGATAATCCATATTACCGAAACAAATTTGGTTGATACTCCTAGATTTTACCCATGTTGTTGCACCGTTTTCTTATATCTCTTAGATATTGTTAAGTTTCTATATCGGTTTTTCTATACTGAACATGTTATTACGGACTTATATACAGTCAAATGTTAAAGGCTAAGTGAAAGAGCATTGAAACATTTGAATAAAAATAGTGAAACTTTTATATAATGATCCTCTACAGGCTGTTCATGAAATACAATAAAAAGTATGAAAAATGGAAAGACGCGAGAAAAGAGTGATAAAGATATTTAAAATAAATTAGTTTGAAAGGTAGACAGTTATCTTGTAGTTTCTATAACATCGACAGGTGTGTTATTGCAATCCGTGTGTATGTATCTCAGTTTGGTTGGATGGATTATTATGTATACATATTCTGCATCCATAGGCGGTACATATTACAATTTCCTAGGTTTTTTTTTAATTCTTACGTTCGCGTCGTAATTGATTCAACATGTTCTATATAATTACACCTTTTCATTTTCCGCGCTTTTTTATTTAACTTCAAAGACATGTATATTATGACTACCTGCTTATAGTGACTATTTTAGGTGAAACAAAACTACACCAATTTGCACTTTCTCTTTCTACAGTGACAATTTTGTTGTTTTCTTGCAAGGAATTTAGGTTTCCGGGTTGCTTACAATATGCAGCAGCTCCTGATGAAGCTCCATGCAACTGAAAGCGAAACGTCGGCAAACTCAAGCAACTACGACGTAGCTTCAACCCGGCAACCTAAATTCCTTAAAAGAAAGTGGCAATTTTCTAGATAAAAAATACGATTCCTGTATACAGGCTCCACTGCATGTCAAAAACAGGCACAAAAGGAAGAAACATTTAAAGAAAATATTCTGTTGACAGTTTTGCTCAAAGTGACTTAAAACAAAACAAATCCGAATACACAATTCTCAATGAATTACGTCACTAACTTTTATCTATAACGCAGAGTATTCCACTTAAGCAGCTATAAATACGTATCGTGGTAGACACCCTTTTTATTTTCTGATAAGATTTACGAGCTTTCGATAAGGAAACAAATTTCAATAAGAAAACGAACATGGAATTACATATAGTATTAATGCTTACAGAGATTGATAGGCATTTTTTATCATAATTATGTAAATTGGGGTGAGTTAAAGCGATAAACCGACAGAGTTTACGATGCCGTAAACTAAAAAAACTTTTCAAATACCTTGAAAAAATATTTAAGAAATTATACGTAAAACATATCTTTTAATAGACATATTTTATTGCACTGCAGGGATAGTTACATTTTATAATAATAGCAATTGTAATCACAACAGGAAAAGAGGTATCTGAACGAGAGAAAGAACGGGAACAATGCAGCCTTTTTAAAAATTTACATGTAACCGTCTACTATGGTATTTAATTTAATTAAAGTATTGACTCGTTTCCGTTTTATGTGGATTATAGTCACTTTAATACTGAGCTTAGTTTTTCTCCACGACGAGGAGTTATTTTTATAAAATCTATATAGACCACATTCCTGCTTCCAAATTTCTACAGCCTAGTAAGAATAATGACTTTTTCCATTTATTTTAGTATTCCTTTTCGTATCGGGAACTATTAGTCAGGTAAGTAACCTGTTCTGATTACTTCATAGAACTTTATTTTAATTGTTATGCGTTTAATAATGCTGCTAATAATACAGCTACTCATGGTAGTGGTGGGATCATTCATTGGGAAAAACAATGTGGGGAGAGAAAACCACCATCTGCGGATATGCTTCTGCCTACCCAGCGCTATCAGCGCAGTTTCGAGCGTGTTTCTCTATCTTTCATTGAAATTCGTGGGGTTGTAGTATGAGCTGTTGAATATCCTTTTGCTTTTTAATTTCTTTTGTCAAATGGAATAAATTAGCATCCGAGTATATACAGGGTGGGGCATAAGGATCTCCCACACTTTGAAGCGGTATTAAAAATGAAAAAAAAAAATAGAAAAAAAATATATTTTTGAAAAGAAAAAAAAGTAGTTTTTTAAATGCGCTTTAAAAATTATTCCAGGCAAATGGCAGGTACGTTTCCGGAAGTTTGCCATCACTCTCCGCGTTAATTGAGACGAAATAGTGTCGATTTCCTGTCGGATTCTTTCCATCAATTTCTCAAGAGATGAAGGACGACGTCAAAAACATTTTCCTTTAGCCAACCCCAAAGGAAAAGGTCACAAAAGTCTTAAATCAGGCATGCGTGCAGGCCACTCCACGTCTCTTCTTAAACTGATCAACCTCCCAAAAAACATTTTCTTCACCACTCCGAGTGAAGGTCGCGCTGTATGAGTTGTGGCGCCGTCCTGTTGCAACCACACATTTTCTGTATCCTCATCGTCTAATTTGATGCACAAAAGTGTCTTCAACATTTCAGCGTACCGATCAGCAGTCACAGTTGTCTGATATAATTTTTAAAACACAATGAAGACAACTATATTCTATGTTCTTCCCAAAAATATATTCAGTTCTTTTCCAGTTCATTTTGTAATACCTTTTCAAAATGTGGAAGATCTTCCTGCCCCAGCCTGTATCACCATTTTTCTCATGGAACAGCCACGTATATTTCTTGCCAGTATCTAGTGCCAGGAGTACACACGTACCCTGTTTTCTAGGCATCTTCTTTCGAACCGTTTTTTGCCCCAAAATTTATCTAAGGATGTTACATAATAGTCATAATATGTTGAACTATATTAAAACTCTCAATAAAAAGTTTAGAGTTTCAAAGAATTCCAAGCTAAAGAATTACTGCATTCAATGAAAAAAGTAACAATAAAAATAATGTAAGATAATATGCAGATATTTTTTCTAATAAAATTCACTAAAATAATTTTAGTTAGTACATTTTACTTTCTGCTTTTTCGTGCATAATTTCATGTAGAAAATAAAAGATGAAAGCTGAAATAGTCAAACCAATAATCCGTTTATTATACAGAAATTAGCTTTATCAGGAGGAACCCTTTACATCTTCATAATCCGAAAACTTTTTGTCAATTCATGGAGGCATTTACAGCCGTGAATAACTCAACGTAAAGGTACGGAGGTCGCTAAGCACCACTCATTGTAATGTACCGTAACAACCTGTGTGTACGCCTGTAAATCTCCCGAAGTGGGTATTACATCACCGGAAAGACCTCATGGGAGTGACGGTGGTTCGCGGTGCGTAACACTTACACGCAGGTCCCCAAGAACAATTTTGAAATAACATTCATCATCTCTAAGGCGGCTGCGTGTCGTCTTTTATCAAATAGAGCGGAACTCATTTACATAATTGCGTTATATTATGTATCAGATGGAGGATAAAGCTACGTGTAAATCGAATGCTGCATACAACAAATAGGTGTCAACTTCACGCTTTTGTCTGAGTGAAATGTTGTGAGACTGTGCGCTCCATAGATATTAAAAGTTTTCATGTTGTTTCCTACAAGGGAAAAAAATTAAGTGGAAGTAGGAAGAATAAGCTGCCAGATCATATACGACGACTAAGCTGTGAACTGTTTACAAGTAAACATTTTAAATTTGTTAGACTGAATCTCGCAATCTCCTGATACGTCATGGATCGAATAGCTTTGGTCTATTTTGAAGAAAAACACTCAGAAACATATGTGGGGGTGCTAGTCTTATTACTTTTATGAATGACATTAAATTAGTATTCGTATCTATATTAATAAGAAATTAAAAAAAATTAGCATTTACTTTTTGTTGCAATTTTTATCCTATTGAAACATTTTGGGAGCATCTAAGACATATAAATATTTCTATTCTTTTACAAAAGGAAGTTCAAAGGACTGCCTCTTGCATATATAATAATTCTAAATCTTTAGATTTTCGACTATAATTTTATAGTAGGTGTAAATTATGAAATACCATGAAAGAACAGGGATATCCACATCATTTAACAAAAGATGTGCAGGGTTTATACACTGACACCGAAATTATAGTGGATATAGGCGGTAAAGGCGATATAGTTTAAGTAGGGAAATACCAACAAACAAAGGAGTTAAAAGGCTGCTGAGTGTTGCCAACATTATTATATAAAGGAATGGAAAAAGAAATGGCCTAAAGGAATACGCTTGAACACTGCCCTAAGCTTTATCGTATATGCTGTTGACTTAGTACTCCTAACAGAAAAAATCTGCCAAAACTATGAAATGAACATATCGGCAAATAACTCCAAAACCATGGCTTTCTTGGATAAATATCCAATTACGATAAAAATTGTCATAAACAATATTGGGACAGATGAAACACTTTAAGTATTTGGGCGGCTGCCATGTATGTTATGATCGAAACAAAGACAAAGAAAAACTAAAGAAATTCACGTTAAAAAGCGAAACAAGAAAGGATACACAAATAAAATTTCACAAGATGATAGCAAAAAAAAAGACAAACCCTCTTATACGGCAGTGAAACATGGACAACAACCAAAAAACAAAAAAGCAGGATACAGACATAAGAGATGAAATTTTTAAGAAAAATGAAAGGTTGCACAAGAACTGATACAATTAGAAATGGAGATATAAGAACAAAACTAAACATTGTCGACATAAATGAGAGGATAAAGGAAAATAAAAATAAGTGGAAAGACCACGTAGAACGGATGCAAGTGACGAGGTTGCAAGCCAGAGCGAGATTTTATAGGTGTTTAGGAAGATGAAGTGTGGGTAGACCAAATAAAAGATGGGTATCGTAACAAGCAAAATGCCTAAAACCCGAAGTGAATATTAAATTATAAATTACCAAAGAACAAATATTACAGAAACCGATACAATATTCATACACACAGAAAACGATAATTTTAATTTTTAGATCCAAAACGTAAGTGAATCACCTCAGAAGGTTTGTTTTCGACTATCGTGCGTGTCAGGACATTTTACGATTCCGTTAGAGTGTCAACGCAATCTCAGCAGAAACGATGGTGAATTTAATCCATTAGAAGGAAATAAATGAAGCGAGAACGCTATACGACAAGTAGGAACGGAAATTGCTCTTATCGCATTCGAATCAATACGTTAAAACTTGCCAGGATGTGCTAAAAGGTCCTCAGGAGACACGAGAGACTTTACAAACAAAACGGATTTATTATTTGTTTATCAATGAAGCGCGCATGTCGAAATATTTACTGAGATTGTACGATCGTTTGTTTGGATATGTTAAAATTACTTTTGCACGTTTATGTGATTTCGTATTACGCTTAAGAGTAAAGTAAAAATTCTGATTTTATTATTCATAACTTGTATATACAGTTCCTTATTATTAATTTGGGTGTACTGGATCCGAAAATCATATTATGCTGTTTGAAAAATCACTAATCCGGCTAGGTTGTTACATAATTTGATATTTAGCATGGCGTCCTTTTTATTTAGTTCATTTTTCTAACAAGCTCCCTTCAAGTGTGAATTTTGTTTTACATTTTTATTCAGCTGCATATGATTTTGTGTTGCTAATTTATAATTATGAAATCATTTTGCTTCGTTGTCCTTCTTCTTTTCGGCAATATTGCTTCGAGGTACAGTTTCCAGAAACTTTGTCTTTAGTTAATGGACAATTCTTGATATAGTTTAATAAAAGTAATAGTAATATTTATTGGAGTTATCTCAGAGCAATGACACAAGTCAGCTATAATATAAATCAAAACATATATTAATAAGGAATGAGTAAATAACGTTTCATTTACGAAAAAACTCCTAACAGCTCTTCTGAATGGATTCTGCAATGCACTGCAGTAACTTACTATAAAAATTTAAGGTCAACATACTCAAAACTTTTCTGCCTACAAAATATTCGGCCTACAACATTTTGGAAGAAGCTACGACCTAGAGTGATTATCGTGCGCATGTGTATCAGCACGGGTATTAAATTTAGTAAAATTATATTTTACATAGATAACACGTTCTAAAATGAAGAAGATGGCAAAGGTAAGACTCTACAGCTTACTACACGACTCACCTTCGCATTCTAAATTATCTTCTTATTGGTCTACGCCACATGTGGACAACCACCGGCCCCCCGCTGTTAAGATTTGATACGGCCCGCGAGACATTTTGAAAGACCCAATTAAAAAAATATATTACACGATTTACTCATACTCACTCCAAATGAGGAAGATCGCGTGATATGGGGTTTAAACACGGCCCGCGAACGTAATTGCACACTAATGTTTGGCCCGCAGCATGTCAAAGGTCTGGTCTATTTGGTCTACGCTGTAAACTAAGGATTCTATTTCTGGACTCAGCAAAACGGAAGGGTAATAAGTCATAGGTAATCAATGTGCAAAGCAGATACCTGTAATCAGTACCCTTCCCGAAATAGATTTAAGTTCATCTCAAGTAAGTGTAGAATTCAAATAGACATGCAGAAATTTCTTGGTGTCCTTCTCTTAAGACAAAAACCATGACTGCAGTTTTATCACTATTTAGACTCAATTTGAACGTATAGCAAAATATGATCAGCAACATTTTGAGGTAAGTCATTGTTATGAATTAGAAAAAAAAAGGTCTAAAACAGAGCCTCGGGGAGCACCAACTGATACTGATACAGGATACTCTGATCTGTTATTTAAATACAATTTAAGTTGTATATTTAAATAATCAAAGTTGTATTTCACAAATCTTGCAATTAATATGTCGTGTTGCAAGTAAAATAACGTCAAATTTACAGCATAGTTATTTTATTTACATTAACAAAGATCTATGGTAACACTGGTAACTGGCTTTGCTAGGAATTCAAGTTTATCGGTTGCTTAACTGGTTGCCTGCCATGCCAGCTTATAGACAATTATCTTTTTAAAGTTACACATAGGAAAAATGTATGTGTAATGATAAAAAATCGGTATAAAATTATGTAAGTACAATCAAGTTCTAATTTAGTAACCAACACCTGTGTATTGGAAACTATAACCTACGTAATCTCAATTAGTGTTATCAATTCAAACTGAAATTACAACGTAGCCTTATTTTTAAGCAAATACTATCATTCTAGTGGTGCAGTTTCACTAAATTACGTTTAAAATTAGTAATATATCAAATAAATAACAAAGCCAGCGCTATTGGGGCAAGAACAGTTTAGATAAGACCTCGTCTCCCGAACAGCAAGCCGTAACCTTTTACAGCAAACATATTGTGGTCGCGAAGTTATGCAAAACAATTTAAAATTAACCATCGCATAAATTCGACCGCGATGTTGACTCTGCAGCTTGCATCGGACGCCACTATCGCAGATTGCCGCGGGCAGTTTAATTAGACAAGTTAAAATTAGAAATTAACGTCACGAGGTCATAACCGGGAAAGAAGAACGCGCAACGATCTCACATAAAACAAGCATAAGAAGAGGAGAGTTGACTAAATACGCTGCAGAACCGACTTTAATATTAACATTTCATCCGAAGGCTTATTAAGAAAACCATAACAAAGGAATGTAAAACGTTGAAGTGAATAATAATAAAAATACTATCTAAACAAGTATAAAACTCAAAGAAAGATTGTGAAAGGAACAATAGAACAACGGCATGCCAAATCGCTGTCGAGATTATCTAAACTAAATAAGAAATGGTGTGGTTTTTCAAAGAAAACCAGAGGAGAAAGTTCGTTCTCTCGCGCGAACGGAAAAGAGTATATGAATGGTTCAACTATCAAATAGGCGGCGATTTTCTAAGACGTTGAATGGATGGCCATTTACCGGAATTTCATTCGCTACTTCCGATACCGACGCTGGCCGAGCTATTTGAGTGACGTCGCGAAAATTGCGCAACCAAAAACACGCCTACGCGAAATGTTCTTCTTCTGGGTGTCGTAAAAGGAAAAGATTGAATCGGACCTCGTAATTTTGCAAAAACCGGTCGATTTATGACCGTTGGACTTTTGGTCTTTTATATGTAGTGAAAAAAGAACTGTTCGCGATAGATTGATAGCTGCTTTGAAAAATAACTTGTCAAATAAATTTTGGTTTAAAATAGGTGAAGAAGGAATCGGACAAGTTATTACAGAAAGTTTACCAGGCACAGAAATCAATGTAATTGTTACAATAATTCAGAAAGAGGTATATATTGCACGTTAACAAGTAATATCCAATACTGTCTGTTTCAAGATATAGTGCGGAATGTCAGCTTCTACAGTAACATGAGCACAGCAAGTAACGTAAATCCGTGAACGTCTAGTTCTACCATTGAAGTTGTATTTTTAGGAATTGTGAAACTATTGACTGTTAGTATTTAATTTTCCTCCTTATTGGAGAACACAATCTGCATGTTCATAATCTTCATCATATTTACTTATTGGTTCAAGGAATTGCGATTCATGTGGACCAGCCAAATCTTCAAATTCTAGTGCAGAATCTGTTTTAAATGCAAAGGAAACCTGCTTTTGAGTTCTAATAGTACCAGAAAAGCAATTAAATCATCACAGGCCTTTGGTATTCGATTTTTGCAATACCATCGCTCATTCAAAAATTTTCTGAAAGAGATCATAGCAAATGTATAAGTTTAAGTTCTTTAAAATGTTGAGGTATATGCTATTTCTTCTCAGAATCATTCACTGAACAAAAAATGGTAATCTTATCCGAAATAACAAATTGAAAACAGTATTTTGTAATTTGATATGCAGTAATTATTCTAACTAAATTATAATAGACAAATCAAGTATAACTTCAGAATATTTTTATTCTAGCACAGAAACTTTGAAGGTTTTATGTTTACCATCAAGGGTCAATGAGAAAATTATCGCAGTAGATCAGTAATGGGTTTATTTATAGTTGCGCACTATAAATTAAGACGAACAGTAAATAACTTTAGAATCTTATGAAATGTCGAGACCTGAGAGTAGTATACAATCTTTCATCGGTCTTCTTTCGTAATTTTATTTTTTGAAAGCATGTTCGTGGTCTCCGTTTCTTTTTCTTTCAGAGCTTGTATTGTCTCCAATCTGGATTCCTTCAGTGCTGATTGGATTTTAGGAAATAAAAAAAAGTCGTGTAGGTGGAGATCTGGTGAATATCATTAATGTACTAACATAGAACCATGATTTGTAGTCTCACAAGGTCGTCATCTTCTTACTCGTTCACGAAGGGTAGTCAGGACCTCAGTAGTAGTCTCGGTTCACAATTCGAGCTTCAGGCACCCACTCAACATACATAATTTTATTGATGTAAAGAATAGAATCATCATTGCTTTAAGTTTTAATTTACTCATCCGAGGTCTCTTTCGTCTTGGCGAACTGGGGCTCTTCCAACGCATTGATCAGCGGGTTTGTTTCGGGATCATATGTAAAAAGGATGGGATTCATTACAAGTTACCACGCTGTGTAAGAACTTGTTTTGAGTGACTTGCAAAACGTCAGTAAAATTGTTTTTTCACGATTCCTTCTGTTCGAGTATGAGTTTCTCAGTCCCCATCAAGTCAGCAACAGCACGAATACTTAACCGACAGTTTCTTCAGACCAACTCCTCGGTTTAATATTTAATGCACTTGTTTTTAACGTGCTAAGTCGTCCGGGGCGTGGGTCCTCCACGATCACCTCCCGTTTCTCTCCGAACCACTTAACATCCTAAGTATGTATGTGATAGAACATTTCGTTTCTACATCCTTCCACAAGGAATATCACATTCTTGTATTATTCTACGTGAATACAGTATTTTCTGACGAAGTCACCTTGAGGCTCACACCAAAAGAGGCGAATATTATGTGAAACGACGCGATCACAAAACGATTAGTCCATTTTTATAGCCACACTTCACACATGTAATATACAGGATGTTTCACAAAAAAATCACTTAAATTGGGTAGATAACACTCCTTACCAAATAAAATCGTTCTTACAAAAGATATCTACATAGTTCTTTGTATCAGTTCCACATTTTGAGAACTGCAGACAAAAATACACGGAACACATCTGCTGTATGCTATTCTTCCATTACAGGACTGTTCTAATTTTTACTTATTTATCGTAGATAATTATAACGCTAACTTCTTTTGTTTTGATTTTTCAGTTTTATTTGCATTTTGTATTATCATCTGAGTTATTTGCGGAAACTTTTATCCACTTGATATATTGTACAACAAAAGTATACCTTGGTTATTTAGTACGCCAATATAGCAATAAAGAGAAATTAACTTCCTATTTTTGACGATTCGTCATATTATCTTAAAATATATATCAAAGCTTTTTATATTCGGGTAAGAACCTTCACGTACGAAGAATTTGTGTTTCTCAAACTTTCATGAGGAATTTAATCCTTGCACCCAACGTTATTATATTGTTTTCTACATTCACTGTTTAAGTTTTACCATTCTCGGGTTTTATCGTAGCTTGTGTCTACAATTTTAGTAAAGTAGTGCTTATTTCTTATGTTGCCTTGTCTATCCTACCTAAATAACATATGTAAAATCAGTTAGCACTTAAAATGCTGTTCTCACAGTAAAAATGAATTTAATTAATTGAAATGGCAGCTGGCACGAAGTAAACAATATGATAAATTAACTTATTCTTTGGAAACCTTTTTCTGCACCCGTTACGATTTTAATATATATAGATCAATCGGTTTCACTGCCATGAAGACTTCGCAATAACATGGATTACAAATAATTTGTCAGTTGGTATAAAACTCGTGTAATTTTTTTTGTTTACAATGAGTTTCTATTTAGCAGGTGCGTCAGACTTTAACATTATGTGAAGTTTTTGTGAAGCTTCCTGTATTCGTCCAACAGGCAGTTTTCCTTTCTATAGGAATCTGTTTAAATATCACGTTTCCAAGTTTTCTTTTGTGTAAAGTTCAAGAACCAACAAGAGACTTCTGAAGACATAGTAAAGCTTTATAGGTAGCTTATTTCTTCCGATAATATTGCTGAAGATAAATGAAGTAGAATATCAACCTCCGTGTAATCAGAAGCTTTTCTAGCTTAAATCTTCGCGTCACACTCTATTTATCGAAGACGCTTCCGAATCTCGAGAAGCATAAACAACGCCCGTCATCGTAATTCACAGCGACAAACACAAATTATCGTCGATAAGGGACGACAACGTTCTCCCTCTTTTTAAATGGGGATCAAATTTTACCACTTAGGCGTTTATGTTTTATAAACAACCCTGTTATTCGTTAATCATAATCGCCCCCTTAGCGATAAAATTTTTAATGCCCTCTAACAGTCAGTCGAAATAATTTAATATATTTCACGATGCGGCAGGCACCGAGGCCCTTCAGTTTCGTTCGTGTATGGAGGGTAATAGGGTAGTCGGTAAATGGAATGGAGACGACCGAAACAAAAAAGGAACAAGGACGCATTAATCAGCGAGACACATGTTCCTAATGTGTGAGGAGGAGTATATAAAATAAATATCTACGACAAACTAGTAATTACGATACATATTTTACTTGTTTGACAGATGACATCGAGTATTATACAAGATTCCCGTATATACTGTATCTTTTCGGTGACACAATGTTTATTTCTCCCGTTTTTTTTCTTCCTTTCTCGAGTGTAGAAGTACGGAGATTCGGAGTCCGCTTACATGTTTATTTTTTATACGAAGCTTCTTTTTATATGCGCATGTGAATTTACGTTATGTGAAGGTGGTTCTCCAATGTCTGAGGAATGTGTTTAGTTGTTGTTTACAGTTTACATAATGCGTTATCTAGGAATGCGTTATAGTAATTGTTTTTATTTCCCACATACTAACCATATTTATTCTATTTAAGACCGCAAGTATTAAGATATGAATATAAAAAAGGATATAAAAATAAGCAGAGGAGTCAACGTACAACAAATTAAACGGAAGTTTAGATTTTATATACATTCATTGAGTATTAAATTAGGATTACTCCAAACAAGTTAAGAAGTCTGATTTCAGAAATTTTGTTCTAGTGCATATCTCTTCTAAGTACATATAAGCATGATATCTTCAGTTAACTAGTGATAATGAATGAATAGTGAATCTTGTACCATATAACCAAATTGAATGGCAGGTAAGCAAGCACTACCTTCATTAAGTCCATAAACAACTTTATCTCCGACTATGGTACAGTGAAGGTAACGTATTTGATGTGTTCGAATATTTAAAAAAACTTTTTTTTGCTGTGTTGTGTAGCGAATTTAATTTTATTTTGTGAGATCTTTAAAATGTTAGAAGACGGTACAAAACGTTACAAACAAAACAGTACCATGAAAACAGTAAAACATCTCCTGTAATGATTTAGTTGTGCGTTACAGAACAAGGCCCAGGGTTACTGTATTTTGTAAAGCGAAGCATCCGCCTAAATATTACAAAAAGACCACTTATTAACCTATACTGACAGGGTAGATGAAACTGATAAGTCATAACGCATTTATGAGGCATGTCTCAAAATTAATGAGATTGATTAGCTTTAAAGTGTTTAATTGAATGTATCTGCAATTTAATATTGTCCTCTTAAAAGTATGCTCCTTTGGAATCAATACAGCGTCTCTAGTGAGTTTTCTATTCCTGGTAACAATTCTTCAGGTCTTGTTTCGTTAGGCTGTTTAGAACCTGCCTCGTGACTTTTTAAATGTTGTCTTTTGTTCGGTAATGGAAACTTTTCAATTTCCACGCGTTGAAAAAAGAAAATAATCGCACGGAGCCATATGTGGATTCTAGTGGGTGTGTGTGGGACAGTATAAAGATGTTTTAGAGCAGTATACTTATGTATGTATTTATTTCGCCGTAAGTCGCATTTCAGTTTATCTTCTAGGAGGATAATGACCCTAAATACTTTCCGAATCTCTGCAAAAGCCCTTTACAAAAGAAGGAAAAAATATGACGTGAACATCACAATCACCGGACCTCAATCCTATAGAAAATTGAAAACTAAATAACAAAATACGTTAGCGGAGTGTATGTCTAATAAAGCTTTCATAACGATGCCTTAACTCTGACTTACTTATAGTTAACGCAGGCACTGCAAGTAATTAACGAAAAGAAGTTACGAGAAATTTCTAATAACTGAATGTTCTTTTCTCATTGGAAACATATATTTTTGGTTAAATTCTAATACAGTTTTTTTTAAGATAGTTTTAAAGTTATGAGCGATAGTGTATATAATGCACAGTGGGAAAATGCTCCAAAACGAAGAAATATGCAAATAGGAACTTATATAACACGGGCAAATAGTAGATGTTGTTTTTAAAGAATTCTAATTATTTTATTTAAAACGAATTTCTTCAGAAAATCGTGTTTCTTCGTTTCAAATAATCGTTTTCATCTGTTCAGAAATGAATAGATTTCAAGTAACATAAAATTTCCTTTGCTTGAAAAAAATTGTTTTTTTTATGCAAATAAATTCCTTGAATAGAAAATATATCTTTACAATAAGTGAAACTTTCCTTGCAACTGAATCTTCTAAAAGAATCGTTTCTTTATGCAATAAAATATATTTTTTTCAGTCAAAGAAGTACTTCTACCAATGTATAGCATAAGCTTTTACTGGATTTCTTGCTAATCATATTATGACCCTTCACGGTGAGTGAAGTTTGTGTTTCTTTTTTCCAAATACAAGCTACCAAATAATGATTTACTATTTACTCCGTTCAGAAATGTTCATCATGGATAAAGCTGTAACAAGTAAGGTAGGTCTTACCGTATTTATAGTGTGTAACAGCACAAATGAATGTGGACACACATTTCTAAGTGTGCCAGTAATAAAACTTCTAATATTTCTCTTGCATAATAACCTAACAATTCCGCCGGTGATAAGTACTGGATGGATTGAGTAATTTAGTATTTGCGACTAGCGGATAAAGCTGGATAAAGGAGTGGAGAATCCTACTCCTATATCCAGCTTACCTCCCTACCTGGAGGAAAAAAGATAACTTTGCTCACAGAATCACAGATATGCCCCTGACATACGGAGAAAACAGGCAATAGCCTACCTACCACGTGCAGAAAGGAAGACGAAAAAGAATAATAATAAGCTATCAACCGGAAAATTTAAAATGCATTGTCTAAATTTGAACAGAAAACATAATATTTCAATAACAAATGCTGACTCACTGTTATTTCAATGTACGTACATGGAAATACGGCAAAGGAGATAATTCACGACCACATAATGCGCTAAAATTAGATAATAGTCGTCCTATTATTATTAAACGAATTAACGGTGTATTAGTCCGAACCGATATTGTATTTCAACAAAACGCTGTATCGCACGGAGTGGATTACATCTGACGCAATTAGGATCCTACGATCCGCGGCGTAAGAGCTCTCTCTAAAAGGAAGCGGAAAAGCTGGAGCAGAAGCAACAGCGACTTCTTCCCTAATTGCGTTACACGCCTACGGATATTTTTATGTAAATCGTGTCTCCGTAAGATCAGAGGATCCGTCCGTGTGCGCATCGTCCGGATTATTCCTTTGTGAAAGTGCGGTTTTATATTGATATCGTTATTATGATTAAGGAAGGAAGAAAAAAGCGACGAACCCGTGCGGTTGTGCGTTGTGAGATTACTCCGCCACTTTCGGTCGATGCGGTGGAAACGTGAAAGCGCGTTTTTGTGCCGAATTGAATTTTTCGAATCTAAAATTTTAATGAAAATCAAGAGGATTAGGTATGTAGTAGATTTATTTCATGGAGGAAGAATAAAGTGAAAGAGAGAAGAAGAGAAATGAATAAAAATTTAATCATTTATTTTTAAAACGCCCTTTTTTTGGTATTACAGTATTTTCTTTTCAAGTATTTAAATTTCTTCTAAAATACTTCGTAGGTACTGTTTTAAAAGATTTAGAAACAGATTTACTGTTTTTTTTACTGTTTTCATCGCACACTTTGCATTTCAGCTTTACTTTGTAGTTTACTGCAAAGTCAGATTTATGAATTAAATGCTAAAATGAACACGTAGGCTTCCACGGCCAGAGTTAGTAATAAACGAACTACTTCCGGAATTGGACCGTGTCATTATGAGATATATATAGCAATTAAATAAGAGTAAGAGGAGAAAGAAATAAAAAGAAAAGAGATAAGAAATAAAAAGAAAAGAGATAAGAAATAAAAAGAAAAGAGATAGAAAGAATAATGAAAAAGGGACTCCCCCTTTTTCATTCTTAATAGAATGTCTGAAAAAAGACGTTTTTAATTTTCTGAATAACTTTTGTATATTGCTTAATATCCAGCGTATGTCTGGAATTTATCATTTCCTGAAAGAAGAACAATAAACTCCATAACTGCAAAAAAAACTATCAACGAATCAGATGCCCAAAATATCGTTATGCATGATGTATGAAGTTTTTACTACACAGATCAATTCAACAGGACAATTAGCGACATGTTTTCACTGAATTATCCTGATAGGTCTATAATTCTATATATTGTACGAAAACGATTCTAAACATTCTCACAAAAAAAAAGAAATAGAACCAATCACGTTTTAACAGAACACATGAAGCTGAATATCCTGTGCTATGTAAAAGAACAGTCTGTAGGATCGCTTTTAGATGTAGCCACGCATTTTGGAGTATCGTACAATTCGATGTACAAAACCCTGAAGGAATTCAAATATAAGCACTACAGGATGTCAAACCATCAAAAGCTTTTTGAAGAAGATTAAGTAAAGCGCACAGATTTTTGCGAAATAATGTTTAATATGTTAAATGGAAATGAAGAAATTTTAAATAAAATAATTTTTACTGAACAAGCTGCATTTACCGTAAATGATAGTATCCAACATTTATCCACTGAAAAATACACAATTTGCTTTCTATTAATAGTTCCATAATAAATGTTTGTTTTAATTAATCGTAAAATAAAATAGTCTTCATCAGATTTGCAGAATAGTTTTATTCGCATCTGATAGACATCTGTGATAGCACTGGTAGCTAGTTCTACCAGGAACTCAGGGTTCTCGGTCGTTTTATATGTGACTGGTTGCCTACTACCCTGCTAACTCACTAAAAATTATCTTTTTAAAGTTACACATAGGAAAAATATACATGTAATGATAAAAAAGAATTTGACATAAACATATATAGAAACGTGCTAAATAATAAATATTATTACTAACAATTCGAATAAAACTGAAAATGGTCAACTTAAAACAAACCCGCATTAAAGAGCACAAACGTTATCTAAAATCGGGGCACGTGTCATCGTCTGCGGTAACCGAACATCATCTGGAAACGAATCACAATATTTTGTTTGAAGAAACCTCGGTCATCGCGAAAAATCCTCGTCTCTATGGTAGAAAAGTCAGGGAGGCAAAGGAGATTCAAAAACACCCCGGTAATATTAATAGGGAAGGCGGATATTATCTTCCCCTATTCTCCTGAAGAAGCCTCCTACGACGTAGGCGAAACGTCGACATCCCACCTTTCTCTTTTGGTCTCCTTCTTTTTCCTTTTTCTCTTTTTTCTCTCGTATCCCCCTCCCTTCCGTCTCTACTTCTTTCTCTTATTCCTTTCACCTTTTCTTTCTATTTCACGTCCCCCCACCCTTTACCATTTTTTTTCTTTTTATCTCTTTTTCTTCTTAATTTTCTTTCTCCTCTTACTCTTATTTCTTTTTTATATATATCTGGCACGGTCCAATTCCGGAAGTAGTTCGTTTATTACTAACTCTGGCCGTGGAAGCCTACGTATTTATTTCAACTCAAAACAAAACTCATATTTCGCCTTGCCTATAGATACAATAACGCGACTGCATGAGATCACAGAATGCAGTAATAGAGACGAAAAGAAATGACAATTATCGCACAGTACCAAGTTATACACACGATACTCTATGTCAATTAGTTAAACTAACGCATTGGAATGTCTCGCAGGTGCAGCAGTACAGTAACCGCGGCGACGAACACCTCGCATCCCTAAACGAGCGAGATGACTTCTTTAAACAGCATCCCAGTGTGCCGTTCTCATAACTCAAAGTATGTGTATACATATACGCTTCGCTAAGAATAACGTCATTATTTGTATAGGCGTCGCCTTGTTTAGAATAAAGCCCTTCCCCGCGTACACGGGTCGACTTCAAAGGACCAATTTTCGTACCCGGAGAAAAGGAGTTTATTTTGGAAGAGCTTACTGCCATGGGAAGAAGTAGTAGTACTAGTAGTAATAGTGTAGAGGGAATGATGTAGAGTAGCACCGAAATTCATCAATTATTTTCGTTCGAACGTTTATTTGATTTTCTTTCCCGATGACGTTGAACAAACACTTGTTTTTTTTTCTTGCTTCGTTCCTCCGTTCTACGATTTTCTTCCATTTCAACGCTTCCTGTGCGCTACGCTACGTACGCTCTAGCAGATACACATTCTCGCACACAGTTGAAATAATTAACTCTTACAAGAAGAAACACGGTGAAATGTAAACATAAATCTCTTTCGTCGAGAGATTGGTTGTAAATTCGGCGAGATTGGTCTGTAAATTTTCGAGGGCTACGTGGCACGTTTCAGAATGGTTTTTATCTGATTAAACGTGAAAGAAAATTGATATTTGACGTCATCGTTACTCAAAACGGTTTGTTTGTAAGTTGTAAACAGTAGGTTATTATATATGTTATTTGTTTGTTGGGTATTTATTTGATCGTGTAAAGCAAGTATAGGCAGCCTTTGACATGTTGTGGGTCAAACTTTAGTGTGCGAATACGTTCGCGGCTCCCGTTTAAAAGTAGTGCATTTTAAAGTAGTCTTCATAATTTTTAGCGGTAGGTATCAGACATGAAATAATACGACAATGTTATTTCAATGCAATTTATTAAAATAAGAAAATGAAATGAAGAAAATAGGTACAACATTATAATTAAATCATGAAATTTGGAATTATTACAAACTACGAATTTGGGAAACTAAACCAACGATGTTTGGATTAATTCCATCGACACAAAGACGTAAAGAATTTTCCAAATCGTCAGTCAGCTTTGTAGGATGTTTTGATTTATTAACGTTCATCATTGAAAAGTACTGTTCGTATTCATAAGTACTGTCAAATGTACAAATCAATCCTCTTGCGAATTTTCTAAGCTCCGGAAAATGATCTTGTTCGGGGTATTTTTTGCAGAAACAGCACAACTCCACGTCTTCAAATTTATATTTTAGGAGTGGGTTTTTTTGAAGCTCGATCAACTCTATTTGCAAGTTATTGGAGCATTTTATTGGAGTAGTAAATAAATTGAAACTGTCTTCCATGTTTTTAAAATCGCTAAATCTGTTCGAAAATTGCTCCGACAGTAACTTGAGTTCTTCAGCATATTGAGCATAGGCAGTATTTCCATACGCAGAGAGCGTGGTGAAATGGTAACTGTTACCAGACAGCATCTGTGCGTCCCACAAGCGGATTTTATTCTGAAACGCTTTCAAACGGCTGTACAAATCATTTACTCTCCTTGTTTTTGAAGTTTCAAATGTAAATCATTCAAATGGCCTATAAGGTCGACTATAAATACTAAGTCACATTTCCATTTTGGGTCACTCAATTCAGATAGTGGTTTATCTTTTATTTTTATATCTTATATTTTATATTATCTTCCTCACTTGGAGTGAGTATGAGTAAGTAGTGTAATATTTTCTATTTAATTGGATTTTCAAAATGTCTCGCGGGCCGGTTGTTACCCTCATATAGTATAAAGTTAATCAAGGGGACTCATTTTATACCATTAGGATCAATATCAGGGACATATTCCTTTTTAGTTGTTTGTTAACGATTTTGTTCGTCTTATTAAATTTTCATTAGCAGCATGATATGGGGCCACACCTGCCAATCCACCGTCTTCGAAATAGGTAATTCAAAAAATTCCAGACAGCGTAGCTACATTTGGAAACAAAGTTCATCAATATTCAGTATCTCAATCCATGGAATGATCGCAGCAGATTCAGATATTTTGTTGCTGTGAGTTTACGGTCAATGAAAATGGACCAATAAGTCTATCGCTTATTATTCCAATCCAGACCTTATCTTTTTGAGGATACTCGGGTCAGGTTTTTAGTATGGGGATTTGTACGGGACCCAATATCTAATGAATTAATAGAAAGGAAATTTTGTATTTTTTAGTAGGTAAATTTAGGATACTAACTTTCTCGACGTGATACTGTTGACGATGGATTCGCATAATAACTCTAGTTATAATATAGATAAGAAATATGCTATATAAAAGCATTTTTTACGTCTTCGTATGCGGAGCAATTAAACAACGTTAAAAGAACGATTACATAACAAGTACAAGTTTATTAAATATATCATTATCGGCGCCTGCAAAAACTCAATACAATGAATACATTCAAAACGTAACCTACACGATCGTCGACAGGTTTGACATTTTATATTAAAGCAATTAACCAGCGTCTGTAACGACGAGAGAAAATACCATACACATAGGTCACGTCTATTATACGCGATACAATATAATTGGTGAACGTTCTCTAGCATCTTACGACAGGAACACACACATACGACGTAATGTGTCACTCACTAAATTGTTCCTCGCCTGCTTCACCAGTTGATCGATTTCGAAACGTTTCAATTCAGGCAATCCTCTGTAAATGGTAAACACATAGATATTGACATAATATAAGGCGAAACAAGAACAATACGTGCCTGTATGACGTAGTATAATCATCGCTTAATTATAACCGAAGAACTTTCGAGGTTCGACGAGTGGTGTATGTTGTTGCTGAATGATTGCCGAAGCAAAACTACGGGTAATGTTTATGATTCTTATCGCCGTCTGAGATCTTAATTATTTTCACGCGGTTAGTACGTAAGTTTAAATTTGTGTTGTCTACGGTACGAGTTTGTAAGTTATTACGAACGTTTGTGTCTGATTTTATATACAGTGCTATTTACATTGCATAAATAATGTGGTACAATCCATACCAACATAATTAGCATTACTAAAATACAATTAGGCTCGTAAAAGAGTAGTGCATACACGAAAATTATAATAAACAATAGTGGGAGATCGAAAGGACCAAGAGTTTTTGGCATGCTAAAAAACAATTACTATGGGAAAACCATTAAAGTTATTTAATGTATGCATGGTCTGACAATACTAACTTCAGGAAACATCTGTAATAGATACCCACAGAGACAATGCGAAAATATTCCAGCTCAATCGAGTTACAGACAAATAATTGTGACTAATTGCTAATAAGAAAAGAACTTAAGTTAATAATAGAGAAATGGAAACATGAACGGATTTATCGCAGAAGTTCATCAGTGTATCTTATTGCTAGCTTACTTTAGTGAATGTCTATTGTGCAAGTTGCCTTTCATTGCGATGAATTGATTCTCTTTTTGAGAGACAATGTTTAAAAAGAAGAAATAATGTTGTATGTACATACAATTACAAACGTTACGCCTGATAAAGTGAGAAGGTTCCTATGATGATTGGATCTTAAGCACGCGTGAAGAAAGATATGCCTCAACGGTTTCAATGTGATTGTTCCTATGATAGAATTATAACATAACATTCAGAACTTGGTTAATTACACTTTCTTCAGAAACCAATGCATCCAAAACGTGTCACTGTCTGATTGTGGTTTAGAGGAATAATTGAACCGTATTTCTTTGAAGATGAGGAAGGTAATGCAGTAATGGTGAATGGCGAACGTTATTGTGCTATGATAACGCAGATGTTTGCGCCTCAATCGGAAAATAGGGCTTTTGACGATATGGTGCCACATATCATACCACTCGTGAAACATTGACTGTCTTGCACGAGTTTGCTCCTGGTCGTGTCACTTCCAGGTTTGGTGACCAGAATTGGCCGTCACGTTCTTGCGACTTAACACCTTTGGAGTTTTGGGTGTGGTGTTATCTGAAATTACAGGTTGTGCCAACAAGACCGCGACCACTGAAGCATTGAAGACCGAAATTAGACGCTCTGCCAATGAGATTCCGCCACATGTATACAATAGTCTTATTGGAAATTTTGTGAAAAGAGTACGCAGCAAGTACCAGCAAAGCCATAGCAATCATTTACAAGATATTTTGTTCCATACATAATGCTCAAATATATACATTATCAATCAATAAATGTTTCAATACTTCCATAGTCGTAACGGTTGTCGGAGTCTGCCGTGTCACTAGATTTTTTCTCCCTGACGTTGTGTACGACTATGACAAACGGCCGTAAATGTCTGAGATACTGTTTCAATACTTTGTTACAGCCATTATTTCCCCTTTATTATCCCCTCAAACACTTGATGATAATCTGCTTTGGCAATTTATAGCCTTTATAAAACTTATTTTTTTTATTTTAATTGCGACAGTTGGAGAAACATATTCACTTAAAATATCGTTAGTATAATATTCAGAATGAGAAGGATTGCATTGGAGTTCATACCACGCTTACTAAACGCTGAAGAGAAACAATATCACTTAGAGTAGTCTGTAGAGGGTTGAGGGCGCAGTTTAGAACTGAACCAGATCTTTTTCGTAAAATAAAAAAGACAAGCGACGAAAGTTGAATTTATGGATGTATTCCAGAAGCAATCAGCAATTATTACGACGACGGAAGCCATATTCACCTCGGCCGAAATCAAAATTGGCATCAAAATCTCACTGATTAGTTTTTTTCGATATTGACGGCATTATTTACAGACAGCACACCTCAAGGTCGTATGATTAGAATTCTATCATGAGGTTCTAAATCGACTAAGGGGGAATAGGAGAAGAAAACACCTAGAGAAGCGATACAAAGAGGATTATGACATCATGAGACCACATACTACCTTCATCATACAGAAATTTTTGGCGAAAAACATGTCTGTTGTTCCTCATTCAGCGTACACACCTGACAACTTCCTACGACTGTTTTCTCATTCTAAAGAGGAAAACTAAGTTGAAGAGATGAAGACTTGACCTAATAGAGGAGTTTGAAACTGAATCATAGACGGCACTGAATATATTTGTAACACCTTCAAAATGCTTTCGTTTCGTGTCGGAAACGCTAGAATTTGCATTCCCAATAGGATTACTTTGAAGACAATGGAGGTGAATGCTATTTTGCAATTTTACTTACCACTGAATCCTGGAAACTTTTGGATATCACCCGGTACTTATAACATTTTGTACAGTTGATGAAACTTTTATCAATCAAACGATTATGTAAGCTTTACATCTAGAAAATCATAACAAAATCCATTCCGTCTTCGTAGCGGCACCTTCGGCATAATGGCTAACCGCATTAACCTCAGAAAACATCGACGGCTAAGCGTTGATTAATTAGTATGCATGTCAACTTCGTATGTGTTTTCTCTTAGACGAGTTTAATTGCCTATGTTTAACATCGTATAGGATTTTTTTTAGGTCGCAGTGCATTACAAAAGCAACAGCACGCATTAAACGTTGTATCGACTTACACAGTTTATCAATTAAGCAACGTATATTGCCTTGGCTTTTTAAGTAACGAGTATTAAAGACGACGATTGAAGCCAATAACTTATACATCTGTCCTCTAAATGAGGCGCGCATATTAATAAATATTGGTGTAGGTGCTCAAAAAATCTCCAAAATGACATTGAAATATGAGGTAATAGGGAAGGGATACTAATTTTGGAATGCGTTGTAGTGTTATTAATGAAAATATTGTAATTATAGCTAATCTGTTGTGATATTAAAAACATTTCTGTTTCAAGGACCACTTCAACCAAAATTCGCCATGCGTGCAAGGTTGTTAGTCCTATTCATATTTTTGGAATGCAGTTTGCACTTTGCATCTATAATCCATTTACGTTAAGAATGTAGACTTAGAATAGATAGGCCTTGATACATACGGCTAATGAGCAAGGGATATTCACACAGAAGAAATGATGCAATTTCTTCATCTGAAATTCAGTCAGTTGACGATTGGAAGGACTGCGTGAATGTACAATTCACAGGTACCGACTCGGTAACACGGTTGACAATGGGAGCCCACGTGCTCTCGAAACGCTGCGTTCCGCATAATTAATAAATTTGTGTGAGTGGAGTTTACTGTTATACCTGTGAATTTCTGTCAGTTAAATTTACTTATTATTTTGGCGTTGTTTCCTACAGTTTTTCATTGTATTTTTTTATCTTTATAAACAAGTTGTGGTAAAAATAGTTCTTTCCAGAACTCTCTTATCTGATCATTTAATAATTCAAGGTACTATACAATCAATTATATAAACAAAACAATTTTACTCTACTATTGCGAGATTACAGCTTCGGTTCGGTATGGCTGAGGAAGAGTGACACTACATCCAGTTGCAGGACCATCGAGAAATCCTCAAGGGAAGCATATTGGCAGTAGACAGAGGATAATGGCTTACAATTTATATCTGCAACTGCAGCAGGAAAATTGCAAGTCAGTGTCTGTTAACTTGACTGCAATACAACTTGGTTCGAGTAGAAGAATAGTGTGGGGAAGAAACTAATACAACAGGGCTTCCCAGCTCGGCCTCTAAGAACCGCCTTCGTGAAACAATATACGATTAGTGCAGATGATAATTTGCCCTAGTTGAAACGAGAGACATTATGGAACATTTTTTAAAAGTTAGGATTTAAGTAGTTAAAACGGAATCGAAACAGTGTGCTAATGGAACACCAAGACATTGTGTTGTGGAGACGTCTTTGTTTCACTAGCATTAGAAAATTTCGTGTAAAAGTGAAAGTGGTTCATTATTTTGACGAAACATGGGTTAATGCAGGTCACAGAAAAGAAAAAGTAAGGACAGATACCAAAATACATACCGGAAGCAAGCGTTTGTTGTGGGAGTAACAACGGAATTAAAACATCCTGCAGAAAAAGGGAAACGATTAATCATTATACATATTAGGAATGAAGATGGTTTCGTTGAAAATGTTCTGCTGTATTTTAAATTGAAGAAGAGTGAAGACTATCATGAAGATATGAACAGCGCAGTATTCAGTAAGTGGATGCGAAACATTTTTCCTTTTTTTGGACGTGGTCCTGTTATTAATAATGGATAATGCTCCCTATTACTCCGTCAAAACTGAAAAGTTGCCTACTGCTGTCTGGAGGTAACAACAAATAATTGAATGGCTTACTTCAAAAGAAATTATAGCTGGTGAAACTTTATTGAAGCTTGAACTCTTGAGATAACCAAAAGATATGTGGCTGATAATCCAATAACATGTTACTGACCAGACGGTATCAGAAAGTGGTTGCACAGTTCTATGTTTGCCCCCATACTACTGTGATTTAAATCCTATTGAACTTGTGAGGGCACAAGTAAAGCACCACGCCGCTGTTAATAATAAAACTTTTAAATATTACTGAAAGGGCTAGATGTTGTAACACCTGAAGCTTGGTCAAACTGTGTCAAATACACTACTGAAGAAGAGAATAAAATGTAATTGACTTGATAACGTAGTTGAAGAATTTATAGCTACAGATGCAGATTCATCAACAGATACATCATATTCTGATTTTGCCTAATAAAACAGCTAATAAATTAATAAAATGTATATGATACTTAGAATATTCTGATTGCTCATTTACGTCTTCATGCACTTCATACATTTAGTTAAGGTATTTTATACAATGTAGTAATTTTAAAAGAGCAGGTGTACACAAATTAATTGTATCAAACATGCTATCGAAGAAGAGAATAGATGTATTAACTTGGTAATATCGTTCAAACAGCAAATACATAATCAGTAAACAAATCTTTTTTTATTAAATTTAATGCAGATATGAAGAAAAGAAAACTATATAAATTCGTAATGTGTGCAATTAAGAGATTATGATAATTAATTCGTATACTTGATACTTTATTGTAGTCATTAATATGCATGCAATTATGTATTGACTGTAGTGTCGTTGAAAATGTACAAAGGTTTTACTGCAGTCGGGATACAGTAGATAAGCATACTCGAAGTGCTGTTTATAGCTCATCTAACTTCATCATTGACAATAACTAAATTCTGTACAAGATTTAAGGATCTTGTGTGTTGGCATGTACTCTGAAACATTCTTCCTTGTTTGGTTTTATCTTATATATATTGAATTGCTTACCTTCAATCATACCATCGAAACTTTCTCTTTTAAAATTGATGGAGATTACCAACGGAGAGATTTATGTCAAATTACTTGGTATAACACTATGTATATAATCATTCATGTCGAAGTTATACAATTCAAGTTTATCCATGGTAATATTGGTATTTCAAGGTTTGTCATACGGCATTTATGTTATCTTCGGTTAACCCCAAATGCAATCTCACTTAGTTTCTAACATAATTAAATAAGTTCCAACTATTTCGGTAAATGAAACAACCGAAGGATGTATTCAGGCAAAATTGAACGATTATTGTATTCCTATTTAATCGGATTCCTTACTCATGTATATTTAAGGTGTTTAATATTATTGTAGATACATAGTCTGTTATCATTCAAATATTCGTAGTATCATTAAGTATGTTTAAATCTTAGAATTAGTGGAAATCCCGACAATGTCCCTATTTATTTTATCTTCTTAGTATTCATTAGGAAATCCCTCATTCTCATTTAGGGTATTATTGCTGGGGTTTTTAAATACGATTGTGATATTATCGGTAATTATCTAGAATGTTCACTATTGCAAGGGCACTCAGGTAGTCCTGTAATTACCGATAAGACAAACCAAGGCTTATTTAAACAAAAAACAACACATTTTGAATTGAGTACAACGTGAAGCTGCATCAAAGAAAGTTATAGTGTTAGATACAATATTAAGAAACAGAGTACAACGTGAAGCTTCATCAAAGAAAGTTATAGTGTTAGATACAATATTAAGAAAGAGAATAAATACAACGTGAAGCTGCATCAAAGAAAGTTATAGTGTTAGATACAATATTAAGAAACAGAGTATACGTGTATCTCCACCGAATCCAGATATAGTTTTATATACAATATTTAGATGTGAATAGAGTTTCAATTCGTCGTTGAACGGGTTAACCCATCATTCAGTGTAATAAGTGTACTTTGTAGCCAAACTGTAAATATAGTGTACATATTGTATTTACTAGTTTTATTAACAACGTGTTATAAAGAAAAATACAACTCCTTCAAACCAGGAGGAGCTCAAGGAAGATGCATTTATATTGCAATTGATGTTAGTTTTACTTTATTATTGAGGTATTATTTTCCCAGGTCATATAACCATAATGTGTTGCACATATAAACTAGGAAAAACTTTGCCATTTGCTATACAAGATTTTGATAACCAAACTTTAACGTTTACGATGTTGTCATTTGACTGTTCCATCGGTTAAATTTCACCAGTGTAATACAGTCGCCGATTATAGCGCTATCTACCGCATTTTTAACGTGAATGAAGTATGGTCATATTTTATTCCACAGAAAGTTTGATTTTATCAATTTTTAAGCTATAAGAAACGTATGCACATGTACATATTTTTGTTTTATTTCTAGTAAATCTGGAAAGTTGTACTTGTGTGGTTTTATTTCAATTACCGAGGGCTGTAAGTCCAAATATTCGAGTGAATTCATACTAATTGTGAGATATATTTTATATACACATATATCTCACATTATAGCCGATGACTTGAATTTGAGGCAAGCGCGCTGCTTTCTTTCTATTCGTTCCCGTCACGCGAATACCCGCAGCATACCTCCCTAATTAACCGTGACTGGCGGGTGAAGATGTATGCGCTTTAGTATAATAGCGGGTGGCGGTGAAAAACTCTTTCGCTCGCTTTCGGAGAATGACATATTATTATGCAACGTGAAGCAATCCATTCCAACCGTGGCCATTTATTATCCATTCACATCAGCGCCGCCGCCGTCGTCGCCGCTGCACCATACACACATACATACATACATTCATCCATATACATACATACGTCTACGTAACGTACATGCAAAAGTAACAATTCAAAACTACGGAAGGTAAGCTATAAATATTTACTTTCTTCGTGTGTGTGTGTGTGGGGGGATATTTTTCATGGAGACGGCGGAGGCAGGGAGATAGAGGAAAGGCATGACGCATAAATCATCTCTTTATTTTCAGCTGTACGAAACCGGTTCCCCGCGAGTGTTTTTTCCCTTTGACGTATCCGTGGCGTTTAGCGAGGATAGAGGCAGATGAGATATTGGTATAAAAGCTTGATGAGCTGCAATGTATATTGCCCGGGAGATAACAAATGGATTCATTAAAGAGAGAAAAGACAAACAACCCATTGGCTATTATTTCAAATAAGCATTTCTACGGAAATATCACATAAAGTAATTGCATGACATTCTGGGATTGATGAAAAGTCGTATATGTGTAGCCAATTCGTTCAATATATCGAATAGTCTGGAGTCTTAATGGAGGTAATTTGCTAATAAAGTAATGCACTAGAAATTTGGGAAATTACAGTGAATGAAGATTATGGAATACATAAACATTTGTGTGCCGCACAGTTGGGCCAAATGCTCGAAGAGTGGAAAAATTCAATATCTAGAGAATGGATAGTACTATCGAAATGCGCTTGATCTTTTTCGATTCAGAAATATGTACATTAAAATGATACTAAATTAAAGAAATGATTTAGTTTAATATACGATTTATTAATAGTAATGCACTCGAAATATGGGTATATTCTGCACATTCATAGTTTACATTAAGACAGTATTATTTTAGAGACTAATGTGTTACTAACCTCTAAATAGTTTATACGGGAAAAATTGCAGTTTGAAGAGATTGTGTAAGAGATTGTTTACTGATTATGTATTTGCAGTATGACGGCAGAGAATTTACCCAGCCAAACGAAATCGTGGATGCCTTTTCCAGTGTCTTTGCGAGTGTGTATAAACCTAGTGTTCAAAATGTATCTTTCAACTCTTTTCTCAATTATAATAATTTTTGTGTTCATGCCTTCTCTGAATTGGATGTGGAGAACAGTATCAAGAGACTTAAATCTAATATGACAACTGGAGATGATGGAATACCGAGCTTCTTTGTACGTGATTGTGCTCCTGTTCTGTCCTATCCACTGTCAACTATATTCCACCTAGCGATAAGCACGTCAACTTTTCCAAAGGTTTGGAAAATTAGCAGAATTATCCCCGTATTTAAGAAAGGAAACCGATCTAACATTGCTGATTATAGGCCTATAAGTATACTGCCCAATTTCGCTAAGGTATTTGAACATTTGCTTTACAAAGAAATATCTACCTGCATAACTCCTTTCATATCTGAGCATCAGCACGGTTTTGTTGCAGGTAGGTCGACGATCACTAATTTAGCATGCATTGGCCAATATCTTGGTGAAGCGCTTGATAAGCGAAAGCAGGTGGATGTTATTTACGTAGATTTTTCTAAAGCTTTCGACTGCATTAACCGCGAGTTGCTACTACAAAAAATGGACAAATTTGGTTTTGGTGTGGGTTTCCTGACGTTGATTGAGTCTTACCTTACTGGAAGGAAGTGTTATGTCTGCTACAATGGTTATTCCTCTACGCCGTTTTCTCCAACATCAGGTGTTCCTCAAGGTTCAAATCTTGGACCACTTCTCTTCAATTTTTATATAAATGATTTACTATCTCTGTTTACGTGTCACGTCTTAGCATACGCAGATGACGTAAAGATATTTAATACTGTTGGTAGCATTTTCGATTGTAAACATTTACAAGACAATCTTCTTCGCATTAATACTTGGAGCAAGGTCAATTATCTCCTCTGAACATCAACAAGTGTACTGTGGTTTCCTACAATAACACTCACACTACTTTATACTATAACTACCAAATTAATGATGCAGCCATACCACGCAATATCAAAACCTTGGATCTTGGTGTTTTGTTTGATAATAGACTGTCATTTACGGAACATATTTCGTCCATGTGTTCATCTGCTTCCAAAACTCTCGGTTTTGTCATGCGTTCTTGCAGGCATTTCTCAGACTTAGGTGTAATGAAACGTTTATGTTATGCCTACGTTCGTTCTAAGCTTGAATACGCCTCCATTGTTTGGTATCCCCGTTATTTACACCAAGAGCTTATGATCGAACGCGTTCAAAAGAAATTTCTAAAATATCTCTCCTTTCGAATGGACAACGTGTATCCTGCAAGAGGTAACGAGTATTATAGCTTACTTGTTGAGCATGGTTTTCTATCTCTTGCTGACCGCCGCGAGCGTAACAGTGTGGAGTTTCTTTGCAGGATCCTGAAAAATGCTGTCGACTCGCCAGCCCTTCTAGCGCAAATAAACTTTACCGTACCTACTCATCATACTCGCTACTTTATTACATTTCAAGTACCTAGAGCTAATACCAACATTTTGCTTAAGGCACCTCTCAGTCGCATGGTGAGGAACGCAAACAAATGGGATCTGGAGCCATTTTTGTGAGTCTTTCTTTTTTTTTGTTTCATTATTATATACATTTTCAGCATGTTATTATTGTAGGCAACACGATTTGAATTATTTTATTTTAAATAAGAATTGTATTGTAATTTGTCCTGTAATTGGCCCTTAAAATTTTGATTTGCTAGTACGTTTTGTTTTTGGCATTTCGATAAAATGAATTATTTCTTAAGGAAATTAAGAGATATTCTAAGTAAAGTAATAAACATGTGTATTATGTAAACTGTGTGTATTACGAAGCTTTTTGATATCCCTTGCATTTGTTGATTTCGTATTTTAGGTGACAGGGTTCTGACTCAATGAAAGACCTTTCTACTTCCTTCGGTCTGTTAATGTTTTAGGACTCACTTCAGTGTGATATGATTTTGACGTCCTACTTGTCTTAAGTTATGCACGTTAATTCGTATCAAGTTAGATTCCAATCTGCAGGGTGTATAGAGTCTTGATATTAATTGCTGCATCTCGAAGTTCTTTCCTGAGGATCTATTAGGTACAGATCCCTACCTGAAATGTATTCCTTTGGAGTTTTTTGACGTATTTATACATTTCAGTCTCATCTTCGATCTAGAAACGTTATGATATCACGATACCTCGCGGATAATTACGTCATCCGTAACAGATGCTTGCTAGTTTTTTACTGAAATATGCAACTTTAACAAAATTTCAGTTTTGCTAACAAACACGTGAGTTACATGTCTTGAAAGTGCAAATGCAAATTCTTTCGCTACACATTCTACACCCACAACACTTATAAACGCTATGTTTCACGTTTTACCTTGGAGATTAAACTTATTAGACGGAGAAGGTGTAGTGACCTTATATCACTAAAGCAATAAATTCCACTGAAATAAAAATTTTGTGATATCGGTACTGGTGTGTAGAGATAAATGCGGTATTATTATCACTTAGCATTTGAAATTATGTAATTTATCGCACATAAACATTACTGAGTTCGATACGCGCGTAGACACTTAATGTCACACAAAAAAAAAGTAAACCTGTAATCTATGTACGAGTAAAGTAATACGTCTAGGTATGTCTGTACAGGTTGATAATATCAGAGGTATCTATTATGCACCTTTAATTAATACTATGCAATATATTATTTCCATTTTGACGTAGATATACTATAATTAACGAAAACTTTTAAAATATATACGAATGCGTTGATGTGAATTATTTGTTGTATAGTTGCTATGCAGATTATTAATTTCTGGATGTATTTTGAAATTTCTATTGTAAAAAAATACATGGAAGATATGAATTAATTTTATTTTAATGTAATTTCTTTGTATCTGCAATGAAAAGTTTATTAATAAGAGTATCTAATGCAAAATCACAGGTGAAAATTAAACTAAAGTTGCGGATTCTTTCTAAAATTTTTGAATACGGTTTTACAGACCCACATTAACGGTTGGATAGAATATTTGTATTCTCAACAACTTGTGCATCAAAGATAATATTAAATTACGAAGCAAGGCAAATGAAAGACAAAATAATATTGAAGAAATTTATGGTAGTTTATACAGAAGATATTTACAAAGGTGGGCAAATAAAAAACGAGTAAACAAGGAAGAAATTTACAAAATGCGTGCTGGATCTTTCATTCGAATTTCCGTTTCTGTCTACTAATTTGATCAATGTTGAAATTAGAAACTCATTCCAACACCTTCCTATCGCAGTTCATTGACACTACTGTATTGCCAAGTATTGGCCTATAACTTTGTTGCCAATATCCTCCAGACATCTTCAATGGGATACAGTTATAGAACTCTAAGTTAAGACTGTTCTCCAAATACCAATTTTCGAGGGGCATTTCACATTAGACCGACTGTAAAAAGAGTGGTGGTCTTTATTGTATAACTTTCCATTTAAAATCGAAATAGTTAAAGGTTTACATATTTTAATATTTTCGCAATTTTCCTAATTAATTGGATTTATTCGAAAATTACATCTAATGCTAAACTGGTTTTTAAAAACATTCTATTGATTTATTAGTTGTAAGTTTATAGCACATTTTGATAAATTTTGAGTGTAGCGTTTACAAAGTTTTTGGTTCTGTGTGCTGTGATTTTGTACTCAATAAAGATGGTTAATTTTTGTGTACTGGCAGTATGTATTTTCGTGTCTGTAGGTCGTGATTTTGAGTAGGTATATGTCGACGGGTTTTGTCCCGCGTTCGGCGTTGGTTCTTAGAAGATCCAAGTACGTCCTGACATTTCGATGTAATCGCATACACCTTCATCTTGAGGTCGTCTGCTGTCAAGACATCCTTTACCCGCGAAAACATACGCTACAACATATATATATATATATATATGATATTTGATGCTATTCTAAAGGTTTTCCAGAAGTTACCATCATTTGAATCATTTTATATTTGTTTCTATTGCTATCGCTGCTCAATAAACCTTTCAATATCGAAAACTTTTAAAAATACACTAAAGTTTTAAACTTCGCTGTAGACCTGAAAAAAACAATACTTTCGCTTTTAAAAAACCTTTCATATTTTGATAATTTGCAGAAAAGCATTTATGTAGGTAGAGTGTAAAGGATAAGCTGTTACCATTACAGACAGACTTGGTATACATTGTACATTATCAAAAGTTAACAACTGTAAGGTTTTTGATATCATAACCTAGTCACCAAGACCGAAAACAAAAAAGCTCTAGTTACTTTTTTCTTTTACATCGTACATAATGCTTTTTTCGATATTTGTCGACGAATTATAATCAAACACGATGTTGACCACAAACGATCTTCTATTCTAGGTGTAACACCGACCCTAAGAAATCTACTTACTTTAAATTGTTACGCAAACAATGAGATGCCGGTCCGATCGACAAACAAATCTGTTAGTTTAGTGTATTTTCTTCGGTGTCAACCAAGGTACGCGTGTGTGTGCGTTGAAGCTGGACGTCTTAAGTTAAAAATAGGCGCACAGAGCACAGTGACTCGTGAAACCCTCCTTTCAGCTATCTAACCGACCGTCTATCCTCTTTTTTTCCTTTCCGTTAAGGCGTTTCTCGGGATGGTTTCGTTCCCTTTTTGTCTAGCTCAGTTCTTGCGCTGTGGCACTGCTGCTGCTGCTGTTTCTCCGTTCATAGACGAACAATTCCAAGTATGCACTTACCTGTTTTCCGCTATGCGGTCTGTCGCTTGCAAAGACGGAGAGAAACGGAGAATACGAGATGATAGAGATGGGAGATGGTCTCAAGAATGTCTAGACAGAGAGAAGACGAGAGCGGGCAAGAACGGGAGAATGCAGAGCTGTATTTTTGAGAAATGCAGTGATTTGTTTGGAAGAGCTGAATTTGTCATTAGATTACGAGCTATGAAGTTGAAGATGGAGAAGGATTATGTGCGAAGGATTGCTTGACTAAAAGCAGCTGTACGTGATTTTTAATTCTCACCCGGTAAAGTTTCTTGAAAGAAAAACGTGATTTGTGCAAATATTCGTAATATTAAGAGAAAAAAGCATAAACTATATCACGATTCTAACTTTGGACATAGAGTAAACAGAAAATCTATAAAATATAATGAAGTTTTTGACCATGAAAGAGACTACATTAGCAGAGTAATATCTAATTGAAAACTGTTATACGAAAGTTCGAAGTAATGCAACATTGTAGTTTAGCTTAAGCACTAGAGTCCCTTCACTTCCTTTTGTCCTCAAAATATGTTTGTGGATGGATAGGCTTTCAAAGTTTAGGAAATGCGAATACGGGGTCTATATTTTAAATAACATTAGGTTTTCACGGTCGGAGTCTGAGTTTGTGCTAGCAGTGCGTATTCGTCTTCTGGACGATGTTGATGATTCGTGGGTCGTCTGACTAATGGTAGGCCATTATAAAGTCTTCAACACTATGTCTAGAATGAGTCTCTTTCTCAACACGTCAATGCCATGTTTTCTTCAGGTTTCTTGTCGCTCTGATTCTTGTTTCGAACTTGCTTGTAATGAAGATGCATCTGGTACCTAGTTTATCGCTACCAACAATTACTACTGGGATGTGTTCAGAAAAGATTCGTTAAATATTTATCTTTCAAACCAGATGGTACCTATGTTCCACATGAGATAGATTGTGCAAGCTTGCTTAATAGGCACAAATTTGAGTCGCTATCTCATCGCAAAGCGGAAAACTTCTTTTCAAAGTTATATAAATGTTGATTCTTCAGCTCTGCTGTCGTACTTCATTTTACATCGCTTAGTACCTGATCTTCTGTGACGCTCCATGTATTAGCAGCACGTAATAACTTGCTAGCAGCTCCCTGAACATATACATATGTGTAAGAATGCAGATGTTATATACGCAAACTCCATTTTTCAAATTAAAGACACACCAAAAATGTATGCAATTGTTTATATATTTATTAAAGGAATTTTGTACTGCCTGTTTTGTTGTTTTGTTTTGTGTTTATAAGTCAAAGTGTTAACTACACCGCAAGTTCTTATATTTTATGCATTGTACTGTAATTGGCAATTCAGAATACTTAGTTTGAAACATGGCTGCCATCTAGAATTTCGAATTCCAATATTTGCCATATTAATATCGACTTCTTATGTTCCTGAAAAGCCAATCAACAAAATGTTAAAATTAGAATGCTTCAGTTACACTACACATTTGCTGCAGTTCTTAGTTAGTGTGTGAGTTATGTTTATTGAAATAAATAATTGAAAATTGCTACATATCGATATTCGAAAATATTGATATTAAACCATCTTTAGGTAACCACTATAACATGTCTGAAATCAATTGTTCATGCAGGATCCAAAGATATACAAGCAGAGAATTCAACTCAAAAATATAGATGGAGCTATAATCGAACTGTCAGAGTATTTTCCCAAACTATGTCTGGTTTAAAAAATTATGAATTTATTCCATATTTTACAGCGTATACAAAAGATATGGCTATAACATATGATAAGTTTTTGGTAATAAAAGAGAAGGGTCTTGAGATTTTGCAAGACAGATTGATTTCACGAATACCATTGATAAAGTTCTCCTTAAATCCCCATAAACCTTTACTATTTCCGCGGTGATATAAAATTAGATTATATTGACAATTTAATTGTATGTACGTATCTTCAACTCTTAATTGGCCCCAATTAAAACGGATTTCGTATTAATTACACCTCCGACGTCTTGTATTTTTTGTCTTCCCGAGTACGACCCTGCGTTCGTAAACTTTTGAAGCTCGGAATTTACAAAAAGTTGTCCGTGGGAACGCTTAACACTCTATCCACCTACATATCAGACGAACCGAGACAAAGCCATGCTTTCCTCCATGACTGCGACGAAGATCACTGCAACACAATTAGATGGGTGGAGGCCGCGATGATTCGTAGGTCTCGGCCCTCTTTAGAGCATACGTCGTCTGCGTACGTGAGCGCTATTGTATTAATTCGAAATCGATCTTTCAAGTTATCTCCAATGCATATCGCTGCTGCATATACAGGTGTAGAAAAAAAAATGCCCTTTGTTTTCAACAGTCAAGAAGCTAACACAAAGAGATTGCAGATAGAAAATACGAGGCTTGTTTAGAAAGTAATAGAAGTTTGTTTTTATATTCGCACTTTTTTCAGCGGTCTTTGCACTTTGAAAAAATGCCCTGAAAAATTGCTCTTCGAGGTGTCGTTCAATGTCGGTGACGAATTTGTTTCAATGTCATCAATGGCCCTAAAACGGCATCCATTCTAATTTCAATTTCGGGAATGCAAAAAAAAATACAGAGAGCCAGATCTGACAAGTAGGGAGGCTGAGAGAGAACCGACGCAAAGTAAGCGCTCGCATTGAGTTATATCGATTAATTATTATAATTATCACGATTAACTGTTTGACTTGACTTGAATTTTAAATTCGCAATTGTATTAGGATCGGAACACCTGTGAATATCACCTTTGCCAAACCACTATCCTGATTCAACTTGTACCTTAAGTCGTAGTTGTAAACCTAACTATCGTTTCCCGTGACGACCTTTTGTATGAATGATTCGTCTATGTTACCTTGTTCAAGAAGTTAAGCACATGTCCATTGGACTTTCCTTCTGCTGTGCGATCATCAAACGAGAAGCAAACGTTGCTGTAACTCCATGGATATTCGATTTTTTGTTCAAGGCGTCATAGCACAACTTTAGTGAGGTGCTAACCTCCTGTACAAGTTCTCTGAAAATTAGACGATAATTTCAATGCACCGAATCCTTGATTTTCTGAACGTGGACGTCATCAATTGAAGACCACTTTTGATTCGCGCAAATCATTTGTAATATTGCGTAGTATTATAATATTATCATATGCGACTCAGAGCATCATCTTCACAAGAAACTACTAAATATCACTGTTGGTTGTTTCCCAATATCCGAGTGGTATATTTCTACTACACTTCAAACGTAGTAAGAGAAGAAGATCAAGTTCGGGCTGTTGCAGGATCAAATGTGTTTAGACTAGAACGTATCCATTTTATCCAATAACCGAATCAACCTGCTAGAAAGAACACATATCACCTATCCGAGACCACAGGTTCCATTCTACTGCATTCGTTAGAACGCTTACATCCACTTCTTTTGTCACAGTTTGACGAAAATTTTGTTGGAGCAGTAACCGAAATATCTTTGACGTCAGCAGTAAACATTTCTCCATCAGAGAAGTGTTCACAACAGCAGGTTGCGGCAAGCAATTTGCTTTGTTCTAGCAGCTTTAGAGAGCATCTCTAGGTTTGTTGCATGTAACGTATATCTTCCTCTGTAAATCGGTGTACTGTTCATTGAACAATGTTAACGCTAGTTTTCTCAAAGATTGGCCTCTCGGTAGTCTACAGCTGGGCTCATTTCCGAAGCTTCTGGGGTCAGTGACAAACGTTCTCTTGAATACTCCTTCTCTAATGAGTTCGCAGGACTTTCTGCAAATTACTTGGAAGCATTATATTTGGAATGTATATTCGTAGAGCTAAATTATTTCAGTGGTCGAACGCCTTCGATAATAGTCATAACGATAATAGCTATAACTGCTTACTCCAACCATTTTTCTGGATTTAGGCGCTGCACACTGCATACACGGTGTCTTCGAAATAAACTAAAGATGTACGGAAATTTTTCCGGGTGTCTGGCCGCGCGTGCTGTTGGTCCTGAAAGGGACCGTTTCGACTAGGTCGACGTTTTGACGAGGTCTCACTCATTTTTTACTGGACGGTGTACATGATCCGATCGCTAGCCGAACGAGAGCCTCCAGAAGATAAGTGAAATCTCGTCGAAACAACAAATACATAATGAGTTTAATAAGCAAAACCTGTACTCAGCGCTTCCCAGAAGACGACAGGAAATTCCTTGCTGAAACATCGGAATTTAGTCCTACCACTACTCCAATTAGAGAGATAGTCATTTGCAGCTATTCCGTAGGTTTTAAGCACTAAATTAATCTCGACATTCGCTTTTGCCGTCTACAAACATAGTCATGCGATAATCCATTGCATAAGTTATAAGTTAGAACTAGAATTTCAGTAATAACTTCTGATTCAGGACAGATTTTTGCGTGTACTAAGGTAACATAATTATATGGTGGTTGCTCGTAACACTTAACCAATAATAAATAACCATCATTTCTTGTATGGGAAGAATGTGGCTCTAAATGGCATGCCATTTAAGTAAAGTGAAGAATAAACCATGTAACTAGGTCTTAATCAAATAAAACAAGTATTCAACAAGAAATCAAAAAAAAAGAAGGAAATAGAGAGGCAATCTATTTATTTCAAAGAACAAAAACAAGAGTTTCGTTCGGTACTTTGTACAACATATTCTGCATAATTTTTTCAAGTTGATAATCATGTTTCAATGGAGTTGTCCAATTAAATATTTTATAATTTTTGAATAATTCATTTTCATATTTATGTATATTTTGCATTGGTTATTTTTATTTATTACCTTTATTCTTAATATCATCAGTTAAATTGTTACACAACTATGTTTTGTAATATCCCATACAGCTGAGCATACAAAACCGTTCAGATCTCCGAAAATCTTAAATGGCGACAATCGGTCTGCTTCCTCAGTTAACTCGGGAACGTCAAATTGGAACAAGCGGGAGAGGCGTTTCTAATTATATATTATCTTTATTTCTCTACTACCCGCCCTGCTCTCTTACACGGTTTTCTCTTCGTATTAGCTCAAAACGGATTGCCGAGCTCCCTAGATTGAAACAGACGCGTGTGTGAGCCGTTCTGCAACGGCCATTAAAGTAAATTGAGGTTATGTGTCTCCTTCGGCTTGTTTCGCCGAATCTGGAGGAAAATAAACGGATTTGCCGGATCAGCTTGGTTATATGACAGTAGGGTATATACGACAAAAAACTACACGGATCGTGTATTATGACGAAAGGAAGAGCGTTATACGTCGTATAACAGGCAAAAATGATTTATGAACCCTTTTTTTTAGTATTTCTGCGTTTATTAAATTGATACAGAGGCAAGAGTTATTTGGATCGGGTTTTTTATATACTTTGCAATATAAAACAACAAACAATGGCCCTGCTCCTTTTGTAAAACGTACATTATCAATTGTAGATTAGATAAATTCACCACGCTAAATATATTTAAGCTTTATTTCTAATGGTTTGTATACATAGTTCAAACAATAGTATTTTCCTAGCCTAGGAAAAGGATCGTTTATAAGGGCCATACGTTAGACATATTTCTAAAAATATTAAAACTATCACTTTGGAACTTTGGGGAGACATGTTATACCGAGGGAACAAAAATTATATTAATAAAAGTATGTCATTGAATTTGATATAATTCTGACAAGTTAAGTGTCATTCTGTCATTATTATTTTCCATATATTTTCTCTCTGGAATTTTAGTAATTTTTCAATTATGATTTTTACCACAGCGCACGAAACTTACATGATTAAATCCCTATTTTAGAGCAGGCGTTGTAGTTAATGGAATTTGGCAAAGAAGTCTCCAAAAGGAATTGATAATTTTCAAAAAACTAAACGTCAAAATGTACCGTTTCAAAAACCATTCAAATGGAGTGTAGCTCGATGTCCCTTTCTGTTTTTTTCAAGGGAGTCGCTCCCGAAGGCAGGGGGTTGAAGTAGATGGGTCAATTTTTACATAAAATGTTATCCCCGTTGATAATACTGCTTACGTGTTTCAGGAAATTTTTCATAAATTCCAGATTTACACAAATTTAGGGTAGGTAAGGGTAAGTTTCGATATGAACACACTATATATACGCATCATATGGTAGCTATTTTACGAAAAAAAAAGTATAATAATTAATACGTTTTAAAACAAAAAAAATGTTTCTATTTAATACTTAAAATCGACCGAGATGTCCTTTGTTAGCGTTTTAAATAAGTTTGGGACCACTGCTATATTACAATTTTTCAAAAGTAAATCCGCAAGAAATCACTGAATATAAACAAACAAAAACGTATATACTCGAGCATAATTTTGGAAGGCTGACTGTACAAATCTGTACAATATTCATACAAAGATTTTCTGATACAAAAAATACTGAACTTCGCTAAACCTCACAGCTTGTATCAACAGATTTACTGCAGGTCACGACCAGATATCAGTGTGTGTGTGTACTTAAACATTATAGTTCTGCATTGGCAGCGCTATTTACAACGTTAATAAGTCTTAGTTGAAGAACAAAGATTATCCCTACAAAATGGAAAATTGAAAATTTGGTGAAAAAGGGAGAAAAAGATCAATTGCAAAATTATCAACCAGTTCAAAGCATTCCAGGTTAAATGCATAAATGCACGAATTCATTTCTGGTCGATCAACTTTAACGAATTTAGCTTGTACAGC
Source organism: Trypoxylus dichotomus (assembly GCA_023509865.1). Taxonomy (NCBI): domain Eukaryota; kingdom Metazoa; phylum Arthropoda; class Insecta; order Coleoptera; family Scarabaeidae; genus Trypoxylus; species Trypoxylus dichotomus. Next base: position 64,244,537 of record CM042076.1, on the reverse strand, counting down.
TCAAAACACCAGTGAATATCTCGATGACTGTGGTCAGGTAGATGTGATTTACACCGATATTTCTTAAGTATTTGACTCTATAAACCATATTAATGTTGTTCATAAAGTCGATAACTTTGGATTTTCTCCATCTCTATTACAACTAATGGTAACTTATTTAAAAAATAGAAGGAGCTAAGTATCTTATAACGTGTTTGCATCATTATAGTATGAGACCTGCCCTGGTGTACCTCAAGGCTCCAACATTGGACCATTACTATTCTTGTTATATATGGATCACTCACTTACAACTTTATGTTGTCCATTGGCTGATGGCTTAACAAATTATTCCGTTGTCACTGGTGTAGACAGCTCTATTTTTTTGCAGTGCGATTTAGATGTTGTTGCTGATTAGTGGGAGCGTAATCAACTGAAGTTAAATTTGCTTTAAGATAATATAAGTAAAAAATCATCACATTTTGTGTATTCAAACAGACTTCGTGACACATTGTTATCTACAGTCGATACTTTCCGCGATCTTGGAGTGCTCTTTTAAGCGCAACTTTAAAATGTTCCGCATATTAATGAACTGAGTAAATGGGTATCCAAAACCCAATGTTTTTAATTAGCAGTTGTAAGAGGTTTACGGGTGGCGCTGCAATTAAATTACTGTAAATGACATTCATTGTCAGCAAACTTTAATATTCCAATTTAATTTGGTTTCCAATTTATTCAATACATTCGCAAAATCGCAAGTTCGCTGCTTATAAAACAACAAGAGTTTACCCCGTACGTGGTTAAAACCTTAGTAACATTATGGAACAACTTAATTTCGAGCTATTGTCAATTAGAAGAGAAAAGCAGAGTGCCAAATTTTTCGCTAAGCTATTGAACAATAGTATAGATCAAGTATGGGCAACCTTTGACATATTGCGGGGCAAACTTTAGTGTGCAAATACGTTCGCAGGCCGCGTTTAAAAGTAGTGCATTTTAAAGTAGTGTTTTAGCGATGGATATCCGACATGAAATGATACGACAATGTTATTATATGTAATTTATTAAAATAAGAAAATGAAATGAAAAAAATTGAAGTGAGTATAAGTAGTGTAATATTTTTTTAATTGGATTTTTCAAAATGTCTCGCGGGCCGGATCAAATCTTACAGCGGGCCGGTTGTTGCCCACATATGGTATAGATTGTCCAAATCTTACCGCAAAGATTTATTTCAATATTTCACGATTGGCGACTCGTTCTTTTTTTTTTTAATTAATTATTGGCCCGGCGGCTCGTTCATCTGTACTATTTTATTTAACTACAGGCAGGGCCAATGTTTTGATCCGCTCGCCTGTCTACATTATGTGCGAATGCGGAAATAAGCATCTCGAGTTAGAGTGATTCTGTTCTTGTGTAGTGATTCTTTATATTATTGTGTTATATCTTTATATAAGTTGGTTGTAGACTAACTGTAATTTCTGTTCTGTAATTAGATTATTTCCTATTCGACAATGGAAGTGATATTATTATTATATTTTATCTAAAACACAACTTACAGAATTTACACTTGCTATTCGCAGATATCGAATTGCAATGTTATTAGTTAATTCAAATCGAAACCAGAGAAACCCATTTGCAATGGTGCAACATTACTCGCCAGCACCCTTTTAATTTTACGTTTACTCTACGGCTTTGCGTACGTTAATTAACAAATTAAATGACCCCTTTCGGTCCTACAGTTGACGATATCCATTGCCGTTGTATTCGCTGTTACGCGTCTACACGCCTATAGCGGGTGGTACACATACTTTCCAATTCGTTTGTAATAGTAATCCGTCATATTACGTGTGTATATTTGACTCCGTTCATTGTGTGTTATTGTTATTATTACCATTATAGTTAAAATGGTAGCGGAAAGTCGTTGTCCTGGCGATGATTTTCAAATTCTTACTGAGCGTAATTGGAAAGCACGCGAGTGTCATACTGTTTATGTGTTAATTACGTTCGAGAAGTGTCACCAAAATGTTAAATTAGTTTTAATGAGGCCGTGATTAATTACCATTACGCATTCTGATTTAATTAAGCTCCATGTTAACGTTCGCCAGGCTGGATTTTGGAATGGCTGTCGTTGTTTCCGATGTTGCCGCTATTGTTGATGGGCGCCGCCGCGCTGGTTGTTCGCAATTGTCGCGTGATACCGCCGCATCCATCCTTAGCTGGGCTGACAATGCTTTTTCGACGTTTCGTCAGATGTCGTGCTGGTTTTCGTTGTTTCGTCAGGTTTACTGCGGTTAATGTGCTAATGGTGTGGAGTGTACCATACCATGAACTCTATTCCATGCTTATCCGGGCGTTCCAATGCGTAGCATCGGGGTCTCTATCATATATTTTAGTCTTCGGGTGTCTGTAGATATACACTCACAATACATGTAACGAAATATATATTTTAAAGTTAATTATGTAATTAGGCGACATAAAGATTTATCTAAAAATACTTTACGTTTACATTTTTGAATTATGTTATTAAATATTAGTGTCCATATGTGCTAAGAAGTGGATTTACAGTAGCAGAATTAACTCTGAAGCAAAATATTTGATGATGATTTACCATAAATAAGGATAAATTACAAATGTTTAAAGATATTAAGGCCTGCTCCTTGAAAGGTTATGTAGAAGATTCTGGATAAAACAATTACATAGATCTTATTCCGCTGATGTTTTAGTCTGCTTTTATGAAGGAAATGTGCTATTCGACTTTATAAGACTCTTTGACTTCGCCATTTCATTTAAAGAACATCTTTTTTATGCTTTTCAAACGTTATTTCTCAATTTTCAACATTTTATCCATAACACGTACTGTATATTTTAAATTTAATTTTGTTCAAGCTTTCACCAACATAGAGTTTAGTATTTTTAACACTTAGTACACAAGTAAGCAACAACACAGATTATTTTATTTATAGAATTCCTACTGTCGATGGAACTATATTTACGAAATTGTTTCAAATATGAATCTCATATAAAGAAGAGTATTAAGGGATAAGGGAGATTAGAGAGTTTCTTTAAAATCCATTATTTCATCTATTTTCAGATCTTTTATCTCATTATAACTTCACTTTTGTATCGTGCTTATATACGTATATAGGGATACCCATATGCATATACGTACTCATCTAAACATTGCATTAAATCCCACAAGTACATACACGTGGACATCCGAAATAATCATCAGCTATAACGACCATGATTTATATTTCTCTTTACGTGCATACGCTCTTAACGATCACGGCGTACTTGATTGAATAAAAAGATAGCATGCGTCGTAAATTTAAGAGCCATCTAGCCCATCATGTCTGTTAAGTAGGAATTTTATTAAGAGGGAAGGAAGAGAAGATCGAGGCGGCTAGCTGGATGCAGTATGCGTAGTTGAAAACGGGCTATTTTGTCGTAGCATCACAGTCTATTTAACGGCTCGACGTCGATATAAAGGCCTTCATTTCGGAGGTCGTTTTTCGCGATATGAGATCGTAAAATTTATATGCAAAATGGACGCTATCTTCGCACCGTGGTCGAAGACGAAGGCGACGTTAGGAAGCGGATGACCGTGGAAAATTGTAGAGCGCATGTGGAATATTCGTCGACTTTCTTCGTTTTGGCGTTTTCGCACGTTTTAGGTCTTTGAATGCAAACGAAGAGGATCGTCCTGATGCATTTAAATAACTGCGGCTTTAATGGAAAATATCCAATGTTCTTTTAATGGATGGAATGGACATTATGGAAGTTAAATAGCTTGATAATACTATATAAATATTCAGGGCAGCTTAGTAGGAAACATATCTTTATCAGAATCATATTTTGGAAGATGTATGCTAACCTGAACGTAATTTCTTATCAAACCAAAGCCTGGAATTACTCGAATTCGGCAAATAGATATGGACCAATAACACCCTCAGGCTTCAATTTCGAAATCTACAAAATACATTTCATTCATGGACTTCTGAAAGATAATTGAAACGAAGAAGTTAATTGTTAATAAAATAATCCTGAATTGAAAACTAGCAAGAGTAACAGTTAATGATTTGAGAAAGTTTTGATAAATATGGCGTCCAAAGCTTAGATATTTCGATGCCTACGGTAGAATGTCTCAACGGAGAGCTCGCCAGCAATTTATTAAAGTGAAGTTCTCAGTTGCGATATGGAAGTTTTTATAGCGCAAAGACGTTACGAAGGTCATTCGCTGGTGCAAGATTCACACCTACACGTGGGTCTATATTCTTATATCCAAATGTTCTCTCAATTGGGATCTTTATATATTGTTGAAGTACGTAACTATATGCAAATAAGGGGAGGTTTAAAGTACTAAGTATATTTTCTTTATGTATACATACCGGATGAAAGCTGCGAGCTGTTGATTGCGTTCTGTGCTTTTTGTTTTCGTTTACTAACTTATTATGCATGCACAGATGTAAAACATGAATAACTCATTTTTCTTATTGAAGTATGTAGTTAATAATTATAAGATTACTATTGAAAAATTATCAATAGAACTATCGCTATGGCAATCTCCAGACCAAAAAAAGAAGCAATTGCTAATCCATCGAGTTTTCAAAAAATTGTGGCAGCTTCAGAGTGTCACTTGAATGCACTTGCATTCGAATTACACTATATTCTCGAAATGTAATTTGCAAAATACTATTTCTGGAAAATTTACACTCAAATGTTTATTAAATTTTGTTTACAGCACCTATGATAGTGTTTTTCTTTTATGCATTTAATGTGGAATGTATATATATATGTGCAATGCCTATTTAAGGAAATCAATAATTTCAAAAAAAGAATAATTTCTTGTTTGGGCTTTCAAAGAATATACAACAAACCTAGACCAAATTGCAACAAAATTTGATATAAGTGGACTTTTGTTCACATTTCGTCATATAAGCAGTAGATGTTGGTTTATAATTGTGGATCGCTAGCCCTGTCTTTGGGAATTTAGTACCCATCAGAGAGGAGAAACTAAATACGATAAATCAGTACAATGTTTAGTTTGCACAATCGTTTGATGGCGCATTTCTAATTCCTGCACTTAGTAAGAGTGTTATACTTTCATAAATGTGTGTACCTCCATTTGAATTTACAAATACATCATTTATGGTTTGAGTTATAAATGTGGAAAACTTCTAAGATGAGACGCATTTTCACCTTAATGGCCATGTAAACAGAATTGCCGTTATTGGAGTTTAATAAATTCAAAACAGAAGCATGGCAGGGTATTTCACTTGCCAAAAGTTATATACTTTTTTTTTTAAATGACACAGGTCATACAGTAACCGAAAATTTCTAGCGATATATGAAAAAGAGTAACAACGTTTTCCTCCAATCTTGATAGATTTTAATGGTTTCGGTCGAAACATTTGGTTCCAACAAGACTCAGCGACATCTCATATGTCTAACGCCTTTTTTTCACTGGAAAATTGATATCCAGACACAGTGACATAAACTGGCTCACTATTTTATTATATTCCTTTTATTTTCATAAGGTCTTTTGGAGCCCCTTGCATTTACACTATCGAAAATGGAAATTTACATCGTAATATGTAATAACACATAAATTAAGGATTTCTACATTACAATTACAATTAATTTAAAATGATTTTCCAGAGCATTAAGAGGGTTGTGTATAACTGAATTTGCATATGGCGTCTTTAGACTTCAAACTTTCAACTTTCCACATAACTTCAATTATTAACTTTAAGTCAATTCATAGCTACGTAAAATCGGTTACTCTAAACTTTTAAAATAATTCCATTCATTCATTTTAAAGCTTTTATCCTCCAAGCAATAAATTAATTGCCTCCATTTAAAAATAGCACCCAGCAATACGATTTCGCAGATACGGCCTTTGAACACCTGCATACCATATTATCGTTAGTGCGTCTGGTGTATTATTAGAAATTGTGCATTTCAGTAACGTCCAGAAGTCAACGTACCATGCGACTAAGAGACTTGACGTCGTACCTTGCCCATCTACAATCTAGACAGAGATAGATGGAAAAATATTAATAACTCCAGTTAGAGCGTTCAACGATGTAGAACGATTGTCCTAGTTATCCTCTCGGTATCCATTTTTTTCCAGCTGCCTCTGACCTCCCTTCTTCCTACCGTACGCTTTTCCTTCTCTTTTTTTTCGTCATTCACTTCTACTGCTGAGACCGGAATCGATCGTTTAGTCGAGGTATGCTGTAGAATATTATTAGCGCTATTCTGTTGCGTGTCATTTTTAAAGTATGTTAAATGGAATAGAAAATTAATTTAGAAGCAATTTAAACACTGTTTAAAAATCATTTTATTGGAATCAATTTCTTTGTATGAATCGAAATCTATAATCATACTATCGAAACTAGAATTAGAGGAAATATTTTTATTGTCTAAAAATATTGGTAGCTTTGTGAAATTTTTTGGTAAGAGGTTTATTCATACACAGGATAATTTAACATAGGGCAAACGTAATTTGATGGATATTACAGTATTAGCTAACCTACTAAAAGACATATTCTTTTAGATAACTGGTTCTAAGGAATACTGCACATGTGTACATAACACACGGGCTGAAAAGTCCCGGGCCTAACAAAGAAAACACGGTTATTTTGGTTCAAAATTAGCTTTATTCATCAACGTAATCTCCAAGAGCAACGCAATCATTCCAACGCCGCTGTAACATTTCAATACCACTTTTGTAGAACGATTTATCTTTTGCCTCAAAATAGGCCTCAGTTTCAGCGATAACCTCTTCATTCGTGCGAAATTTCTTACCGGCGAGCATTTTTTTGTGGTCTGCGAACAGCCAGTAGTCGCTGGGAGCCAAATCTGGCGAATACGGTGGATGTGGGAGCAATTCGAAGTTCAATTCATGTAGTTTTGCCATTGTTTTGATTGACTTGTGACACGGTGCGTTGTCTTGATGAAACAAAATTTTTTTCTTTGCCATATGCGATGGTTTCTTTGCAATTTCGGCCTTCAAACGCTCCAATAACGCTATATAATATTCACTGTTGATGGTATTTCCTTTCTCAAGACAGTCGATGAATATTATACCACGCACATCCCAAAATAGCGAGGCCATAATCTTTCCAGCCGATTGTTGTGCTTTCGGGCGCTTTGGACGAGGTTCACCAGTTGCTGTCCACTCAGATGACGATCGTTTTGATTCCGGAGTGAAGTGATGGATCCATATTTCATCCATTGTCACATATCGACGCAAAAATTCCGGTTTGTTACGTTTAAACATGGCCAAACACTGCTCAGAATCATCAACACGTTCTTGTTTTTGGTCAACAGTGAGCAAACGCGGCACCCACTTTGAACAGAGCTTTCTCATAATCAAATGCTCATGCAATATAAAGCCAATACGTTCTTTTGATATCTTTACGATGTCAGCTAACTCACGCAACTTCACTTTTCGATCATTCAAAACAATTTTGTGGATTTTTTTGATGTTTTCTGGTGTTACCGCCTCATTTGGACGTCCACTGCGTTCTGCATCATTGGTGTCTCTACAAACACGTTTGAAGTCAGCAAACCAACGTTTTATTGTTGTTTCTGATGGAACGGAGTCCCCATAACACTTTTCAAACCATTGCTTCGTTTGAACGGTATTTTTTCCCATCAAGAAGCAGTGTAAAATTAAAACACGAAATTGTTTTTGATCCATTGTTTTGAAAATAAGAGTAGCGTGGCTCTTAACATAATAACTCACAAACTAATGAATAGAATATCATGAAATTTTAATAGCTGTCTTTTGAAGGTTAGTACTAACTGAGAGAAAGGTGACTGCAATAAAACTAGCGTCATCTATGTGTTAGGCCCGAGACTTTTCAGCCCAGGTGTTATGTATACAATGTTTTGCAAATACAATACAATTACCGTATAAATTGTTGAACGAATATAAAAAATCGAAGAAACTGTTTAACTAACGTTTTCCTTGTACTCCTTGAGACATCTATACGGTAGTTGTAATATATTATGTAATAGGTGTAAAAAGTATGAAAGCAGGATCGCAATCCAAGAAAAGACCAAGCTATTGCGTAGTGAGAATCTGCAATAAACTACTACTCGCAATATTAAAGATGTTAACAGTCGCAATATTTTTGGTGCAGATAGACAACGTCCCAAATTAGGTGAAAATTACTTGCAATATCCTAAACGTCAAATCTATTTAATGAGAATGAATGGTCTTTTCGGATCTAACTATAGTTATTGATGTTCCAATAGCATCACACACTGGTGAAAGTGAATGTACGTAAGAAACAGAATCACCCAGACAACCTAATTAAATTAATTAAGCCCTGTTTTTTTCACACACCTACAATTGAAGTGGATCATAATGAAACAAGGTAAAGCTCATTTTGTCAGACATAAAACATTCTTAAACTGTGACGCCATCTGGAGGATCATAGAAAGTTTAAGTGGTTATGCAGGCAGCGTGTGGACACATTACTATATATATATATTATTTGCATCGAAATTTGTGTCTGTCGAAGTATTGCAACATAAACAAGGTTACATAATCATTGGCCAAAAAATATTTTTTCCTGCAGACTAAGATCTGACATTTGTTTAACTAATATAGGCTGATGGCAAATATGAAACCCATTTTTCCCTATCACGTCACGTTCTTCTCCACAGCATTCATTTGCCGATTTCAATATTCTTAAAAAACGCTAACTACATGCAGCAAATTCTTAATTGTAAGAATATTGTAGATGAACCTTTAGTCGTCAGAAGGTAAGCGATTTCTCCACCTCTTCTCATAAAATTGGGTCTTATGAAACAATATGTTAAAGCACTTTAGATTTGCATGGGAACTGCTTCAAATGCATATGTCAAAAGTTTCCACGACTAAGTTACGAAAAAGTTAAAGCTGGGGTATTTGGTGGATCTCAGATTAGAACTTTGATGACACATCCAAATTTCATTAGCTCTATAAACGAAACTGAGAAAAAAGCCTGGATTTCGCTTTACACTATGGTCGCGAACAGTTTTCTTTGAAACAAAAAAGCTTTCAACTACAAAGATCTAGTGAAATCAATGCCTCAAAAATTTCACCCCCTAGGTTACAACATGATGAAGCTTAATTTCCTTCATAGCCATCTCGATAGGTTTTCCGAAAATTTAGGTGCTGTAAAGTAATGAACAAGGCGAGAGATTTAAATACGGAGGAAAATGCGATTCCCATATGACAGCGGACTACTGTTGGAGTGTTTAAAGGAATTGCCTAAGTAACATACACAGTAGAAAGTACAGAAAACAAAAATTTATTCCTTTATTGTTGTTCATGCTTTTACAGGTACCATTGTAACTTTTTAATGATTATTATTTTTTATCTCGCGAAAAACGAACTGCTTCAATTTTTATTATAAGTAAGCACGAATGTAACAAGATAATAACCAGTTCGATTTGGTAGTTTAAATCCAATGGTAAATACTCAAAATCCAATTTCTTTTTAACTTCTACTATAAAATCGTTGAAATATTTTCGAAAATACTGCATACATTCTTGAGATATCCTTATTACAGACATTTTAAACACGTAACGGTTCCTTCATCCTCAAAATTATAAAGGGGAGTTATCAAGAAATACAATATAATTTAATAGTATTAAACATCTTTTTGTGCATTCAAACGTTTAGCTTACCATCAGGCAGAAAAGCTTGAAAAGCGTAGCAACAAACTGGTATTTTATGTCATTCATGTTAAATATTCAATAACACGATCCATACTCATTCACTGATGCAACTTGAAACGAAATATATTCCCGATTTAATCGGAAGAAAAAGAAGGAATGGAAAAATCGCAAAGTAAATGAAACCTTATTGCGAGGATATATTTTCCAATTCAAATTTAATGCCCTACGTTCGCGTAATTCCTCAAAAAGAATCCCTATAAATTTTATACTACCCAATTTATATTTTAAAACCCACTTAAACCGACTTAGAAATGAAATGACCCTCAATCATTGATTTCTGCCCTTTTGTACCTATGTAAGTACGTCTACCGGGCGGACGACGCTCTCTCCCATTGCATAATTCATCCGTTCTATTTGCATAACGTCCTGACGTTTCCTCCTTTTATGTATTGCCTGCCGAGGTCCTACAAATATTTGCCTCGGCGAGTGGCAGGCGCGGTACCCCTGTGTGTGCTCCCGTGTCGTCATCGTTGAACGTCCGGACCTCGCGCAAATGAAAAAAAAAAGAGAAACATTTACGACCGGCAGACTCTTCGGGATAAAGATTATTGATCGTAATCCCTTGACAAATTCCTGGTTCGCCCTTAGCGCGGCGGTTGCCTTCGACCTACCTGAAGTTTTATTTCAAATACGTTATTGTGCAGGAGGAACGGAAGTCGAAAATTGAAGTCTGGAATTGGATTTTTTTCTTTGTTGCGCCGTCGGCTTTTAAGTTCGCTTTCCCCTTTCTTTGGCTTTATATGTCGAGTTGTTGATAAATCTTAAATCGTATCGATGTAATACAAAGAGATGCTCGGTTTCAAACACAAATACTTTTACATGATGTCAAGGATACAGGATTATTGGAAAAGGTCTCATGGAAAATAATAAGTTGTTAACCTTGACCGACTTTCTCTGCTAAACATTCTAGCTAACAATCTCATGCGCATAACTTCTTTTATATTCAAATATAGTCGTGAACATTTGGAAATGTCTATAGTTCAAGTTAGTGAATAATTTGATTCTCCGAGGGCGATCTGAAATATTTCCGAAATCGGCAAGAGATGGCGCACGAAGGTGACAACTGTCAAAATTTCAGACGTCAACCGTCAATAGGTGTTATTTAAGAGTGCGTCTTGTGTAGTAAGTCAGGCGGTTTCGCAAAAATGAATAAAATCGAATTTCATGTAGTGATAAAACACTTCTGGATCGCTGGGAAACGGCCACGGAAATTCGAAATATTTTGCTAGGGGTTCAAGGGGAATGTACTCCATTATTTTCGACCATCAGTTTCTGAGTGAGCGAGTTCAAACGCAGCCGCACAAGCCCAAGTGACGAACCACGTAGTGGACGCTCAAAATCCGCTACCATAGCGATTAGCCGAGAGTCGATTGAAGTTGAAAGAGATAGCAGAGACAACAGGCATCTCAGAAGAATGCGTTGGCACTATCCTACACGAAATTTTGGGTATGAAAAAGCTATAAAAACTATATACTAGAACGGTATACTAAAATATACCTGTACGAAATGAATGCAAAGTACAAGTAAATGAATTGTAACATTAGACAGACATTAGAAATGTAAAATGGAATATAGAAACTCGTTCTGTTGTATTCGAACTCCATTTTGATCACTAAATCCCATTAGAACTGTTCCCAGAAATACTATAGTCGGAATTCCTTTGAACAGAAATAAATGCCTATGTTGCTATGCAAACCAATACAATGGCTGTAACCAAAATTTCGACTTACAGCAACTTACAGTACAAACTGAATCAAAAGTAACTGAAAGCGTAAGAATCATTTACATTAAATATCTTCTTGCCAGGATGTAAATTTCGACTTATAGCAACTTACAGTACAAAAATCATCTAAATTAAACTTCTCGTTCTTTCATGAATGATCCCATCCCATATGATATTGGCGCAAACTGCAGTATTGCGGAAAAAGACGCCGCGCTATCAAGACCGGAAGAAGGCATTTGGACAATCATCAAGTAAAATATTTAAAATTTGTTAGATATTAAGTTTCTTCTTTCATAATGCATAAGGTTAAAGAAGGAACAAAGGACAATAACCAAAATTAACACGTTTTTCTCAGTATGCGTGAAATTGGAAGGAAATGATAGACAAGTTAAGCAATACTAAATAAATGAAATTAAAATGATTAAATTAAAGCTAAATTTAACCCGAATTAGCTCGCATTATATTTCAACGTATGTATTAACTTATTATCAGAATATATTCATGCCAAGATAGTTGTCTTCATTGATGAAACATGGATCTTTCAAGATGGAATTGTCGCTTGATTTCAGCAAGATGATGGTATCAGAAACGTGTATACAACAAAAATTAGCGGTAAAAGATTTTAATTATTGCAAATATTTTTAATCACATGCTGGCAAGGCTAATGGATTTACTGATGTTGTTGAACTTGTCTCCATCTTCAACCATCGTTGGTAACTATCTCGAGGAAATGAACATGAAAACGGTGACTATCACGGGGAAATGAGCAATGGATTGCTTCATCTATAATAATTTTAGCCGACAGTGTCACCTACTAAAGCTAAAATATAGGAATGACATACAAAATACAGTGCAGCTTTGTTAAAATCATTGGTCATAATAAAGTAGTATTTTAGTTTAAGCTCCCAGGTATAGCAGTAAACTCCACTCACACAAATTAATTAATTATGCGGAACGCAGCGTTTCGAGAGCACGTGGGCTCCCATTGTCAACCGTGTTACCGACGAAGAGTTTAAGCTCTTTGATTTAAAGTCTTAAAAGACATTATTTAATTCTGAATTTCTGCTTTTTAAAATAGAAATAGAATAGAAATAAATTACTAGATGCGACAGAAAGTTGCCCGAAGCTCTTAATTCATAACTAACTTCCCAGAAAGAGACGTTCTGTGATTCAAACTTCAGGAAGTTTGCGCAATTTTATAAACCATAGAGATGAAGCTATGGAAGCATTTAGAAAGAACTTGAAGTTTTCTTTTCAAGAGATTAAATCAATTTAACATCTAATTCGTTTCTAACCATTAACGACTAAGCAAAAGAGTTGTACATTTCGTGTACTATTTCGTTATTACAGAATTCTGTAAACTGGTTGCGCGAGAGACGAAATGTAATTTACATTTCTCCATGCTCGTATTCCACACGCTAAATAACAAAACCGCATAACATACTCTACGTTCCTTTGTACTCGACTCTGCTACCATACGCTTTGTAACTAAGAAATTCCTATAATTTTACATCATACAATCTATTATATTCAGGTCTATTCGTGGGTACGAGCGCAAAGTATTAATTCTTAATTTAAATAGCGTATGAAACAAACGACAGAAGCAGAAATGGAAAGAGAAAATACAAGGTATATCTATACATACGTATTCATACACGTGTGTGGCTTTATTTCTATCAAAGCAACCACATATTTTATATATACGAGGCGATTTATCTGTTTTGAATGTAAAACGACGTTGATGAATACATACACAACTCATTTGGTGTTAGTTCTCAATACGTGGTATACACCTATTTAATACCGGCGTACCTTTACGTAATGCGATGGGAATGGTTTTGCTAGAAATGCTCCATTTGCCGTTCACGAAGTTGTAACTGTCTGTGGTGATTGTGCTGGCGTTAACTTCGAAGTAACCATTGCGCTAACAACGTATTAATGATAGTCTATTAGGGGCACACAATTTAATTAAACATCAACGCATAACAGGCTATAATTAGATACTGCCTTATTTACCAGTTCGAATTCGGATATAACTACATATTTATACATAATAGCAGTTTGATTGGTACAGATAGCTTAATAGGTGTAAGTTTCGGTGCTAATATGAAATTCTCCGACGTAAGCTTGCTTGGAAAGTTATATGTAAGTAGTTTAGTATACAGAGGTAAATTACTTTTATAAAGACTTTTATATTTCTTTATGCAATTGAAACCACTTGGAACTTCAAACCCGTTTGTCTCGGTGATATTAGGAGTATAAAGAAGCTGCTATACCTTTGCAGATATTTAATCATATTTACATTTCAATGTCTTGGAAAATAAGCCAAACCTATGTGACCAAACTCCATTATTACAATTCAATATTGGTTATGTATAAAATTGAATGATAATACGTTACCAAGAGTATTTTCTCACAAAAATGTAGAGAATCGTAAATTTTAATCTATAGTAAAGGTTCTTTTAAGGCTACTGAATCTATATTGTTTATTGTTTATGTAAACCATTAACATTACTAATGAATGTTAAATTCTTAGTGCGGAGAATTTAGAGTACAACTTTTTGACTTATTCTTCATGGTATTAGTGAACATTCTTGGGTTATTAATTTTATTATATTCTTAAATATGCTTTTTAAGGTTTTTACTGTTTCAAATGTTTGACGTTGTATATACGAGGATATTTCGAAAAGTTTCAAGCTCAAGCATGCAGATGGCGCTAAAGTATTCTAGTAATAAAACTGCATATCCGGAATTACAATGTGTTGAGCAAAAAAATAGCTCGGAGTCACCCTGATATCGCCGGGTAGGCAGAAACATGTGCGTGTGCTAGCGCTTTTGTCTCCTCGCATTGTCTCTCGAGTAAATGATTGCACTAATACCATGAGTGGCTGTATTTAGCAGCATTATTATGTTGGGTATTGCTTTTTGGGTATTTTAGATGTGGTTTTAGTATATCACGGTAAGCCTGAGAAACCATTCAAATGCGCAGTTACGGTATTTACTGTTCGTGAGCGCCCTCTCTGGTTTAGGAGTACATGTATTGCTCGGGAAAATGGTTGGGAAACCGTACCCGCTTGTTTTGGCTGTGTTTGAACCGGCGGACAAGCACCAAGAATACTCACGAAATCCTAGACTTTAAGATTTATTATTTAAGATTTTCTTTTTTTAGCATGTAGTAGTATTGTATTATTTACTATATATTGTAGCTATGTTATGAAGAAGAAAATGAGGAAATCTACAGAGCGGCACTATGCAGATTTTCATCTAAAAATACCTTCCAGAATAGCTTTATAATTCTTAAATATATAACTTTTTGTTTTCGTTATGTTTGTCAAAGTAACATTTTGTGGAAACAACAAGATAGTATCTGTACTACTAAGCGCAGACGCTACGATTTTGATACATTTTAACTTTTAGTGAAAAAATCCTTTCAAAAAAAATCAAAATTTGGCAGTTTTAAAAAAGGGCAAGGCAAGTTGATCATGAACTTGGGAATTATTAATATTATGTCTGTTCAGATATTACGATATATTTGCACAAAGTAATTAAGGGAGATTCGTTTCTACGGTCTCCGTGACGTAAATGGAAACGCAATTGTCTAGAGAGTAGGAGCTGTGGCTTCGAATCCTACCGGAAACCGTGTAAGCTTTTTGATAAAAATTTTAATGTTGAAAATTACAAAGCAAGTCGAAATTCATTACTTAAAACAAGCCAACGGAAATTCCATATTAATTTAAGACGATTTTAATTTTAATACTAGCGAAGAATGGCCTTTTGAATAACCTACAATTTTTAACGCATTTTCTATGTATCACCTTCTATAGCAATGACTACTAAAATGTTCATCTTCAGCAAAATTGTTTATTTCATGTATTGAAATGTATAACTTACAAGGATGTCATATTCAGATCTTGATGAAACTTGGTAGGCAAGTAGAATATGTTGAGACTTCGAATTAAAACTTTTTTGTTTGTGCTTAAATTTACTCTGAGGGGTGAAACAGCTCTCGGAAAATTTACAGATTTTCAGTTTTCTTGATTTAATTCTGGAACGGAAATAGATGGAACGAAAGGCTGCTGTATTTAAGCGCGCGTGTGTGGTCGTTTCTTATTGTAAATACTCAAAAGCACTTCGTTCCTTTAAAACGAAATATTGACAAACCACATCTTATTATTTGAAAACTCATCATATTTTTATTTTGACGGTATTTGTTCGATTCTAGACATTTTGATAATATACCACAAAATTGTTTTTTTGTTCAAGTATAAAAAAACATATATATATATATATACAAAATAATACAAAATTTATACTCGACGAATTCAAAAACAATCAGAAATCTAATCGAATCGGAATATAATAATATCTGTACTTGGTAAACTTGTGTCTCCACTACTGATAGTAGTAAAAAAAACTGGTGGCAAGTTTAGGCCCCAAGTACAACAAACCCTATTTCGACCGGCAAACGTTGTTATTCAAGCCTCATCTTCATTGGTTTATTTAACATTTGGTTTCTTAATATTTACATATCAAGCAGTGGGCCAAAAAGTCTTATACTTTTAGACTCAAGAAAGATGTTGCATCCAACAAAGATGTTCAAATACTGGCAATACCAAAGAAAACAACAGATATGATTCCTTATTATTAGGCACCCGGCGCCTCCGCCAAATTGTTGTGTTACATTTTTGCTATTTGTTGGTACAAAATCTCTGATCACAATTAGTACTAGAATCACTGTATAACAGTAGCAGTTTCACTATAAAAAAGGCAGCAGATATCCTGTCAGGTTTAAATTAACTTTTATCAAACGATTCTTCTATAATATAATACCCAGAATATTTATTATCCAAGCGCACATTGTTACGTCGAAATTGCAGTACTAAGCGAAATGTAAAAGCCCCACCTTACGCAGACATTTTATATCTTTAAATAAAATTCTAATTTAACTGGAACAAAGCGAAGTATGCGTAGAAAACAGAATGGAACAAGGAGTTGCGATAATAGATTTTAGATTAAACGAAATTAAACCTACGCAATTTGACCCTTCACCTGGCCCGAGCTTTCCACTGCCTATTCCTCCTTCAAAGTGTCCCAACTCGGCAAATAGCGTTGCACGCGTAAACCGATTACACGAGAGGTTCAATTTTTTCGTACAATATCGATTAATGATCGGGTCGAGAAGAGGCTTTCAGGCGCTCTGATTGCCCCGGTCTACGGAATACGACGCTTTTTTTATCTGCGCGGTTAATTTAGTCACATGGGGGATTCTATTCACCGACTTCGTTTCTAAAAACGGAGCGGCGTTCGACGAACGAGAATTTCACACGGAAAAGAGGGATAATGAAAGGAAATAGGAAGCGACCGGTAATTTCGATTGAATTTTAGCGATTGGATTATTACCGTAATCCATTCCCGTTCCTCCTTTCGACTAATTTAAGGTCGATAATTCAAGCGAGCTACGGGAGCGGAAGGGCATATCTTCTGGAGATATAAATTTTACTTTATCTATTATCTCAGTTCTATATCTGCGACCTTTTAAATCATCAGCTATGCAATGTAAAATTTTACTTAATAGCTAGTTAATTTACCTTTCTCGTTGCTTCTATTCTGTGCTAATTCTGTTCTTGGCTCGTGGTAATACAATTAGTTCAGACAATAGTTGGAGAATTCGAAAGCGCGCTCGTCAAAAATGAATAGCGAAAAACGTAGTCCAGCTTTTGTTCATACCGTGAAAAATTAGTTGGAAAAAGTACTTAATAGCCTCATTTAAAGTTTCTTTTACCGAGTTAGTGTTTCATTTAGATCGTTCAGTGCAAAATTATACAGAAAGAAGATGTCGGTGAGTTTATTTTGGGACTAATTAAAAAGAAATTGTTCAAGCGTAAGATATTACTAGAGCTGCGAATTTCGTCCGCATACTAAAGGCACCCGCGCCTTTAGTATACTAAAGGCGCGGGTGCTGCTCTGGTTGCCAGCGATAGGCGGTTTAGGGATACGGAATTATGAAATTCCCGAACATGTTTTGGAGATTTTAGGAACGTTATTTTTTGTAGATAGAGAAGTTAATATGAACTATGTAAATACCTAAATTTTCGAATTTCTTCAACCACAAAATTTAACCTATAAAATGTACATGTATCACATGGGCTGAAAAGTGCCGGGCCTAACACATAGATGACGCTAGTTTTATTGCAGTCACCTTTCTCTAAGTTAGTACTAACCTTCAATAGACAGCAGTTAAAATTTCATGATATTCTATTCATTAGTTTGTGAGTTATTGTGATAAGGGTCACGCTACTTTTGTTATTTTCAAAACAATGGATCAAAAACAATTTCGTGTTTTAATTTTACACTGCTTCTTGATGGGAAAAAATACCGTTCAAGCGAAGCTATGGCTTGAAAAGTGTTATGGGGACTCCGCTCCATCAGAAACAACAATAAAACGTTGGTTTGCTGACTTCGAACGTGGTAGTAGAGACACCGATGATGCAGAACGCAGTGGACGTCCAAATGAGGCGGTAACACCAGAAAACATCAAAAAAATCCACAAAATCGTTTTGAATGATCGAAAAGTGAAGTTGCGTGAGTTAGCTGACATCGTAAAGATATCAAAAGAACGTATTGGCTTTATATTGCATGAGCATTTGACTATGAGAAAACTCTGTTCAAGGTGGGTGCCGCGTTTGCTCACTGTTGACCAAAAACAAGAACGTGTTGATGATTCTGAGCAGTGTTTGGCCGTGTTTAAACGTAACAAACCCGAATTTTTGCGACGATATGTGACAATGGATGAAATATGAATCCATCACTTCACTCCGGAATCAAAACGATCGTCATCTGATTGAACAGCAACTGGTGGACCTTCTCAAAAGCGCCCGAAAGTACAACAATCGGCTGGAAAGGTTATGGCCTCGGTATTTTGGGATGTGCGTGGTGTACTAGTCATGGACTATCTTGAGAAAGAAAATACCATCAACAGTGAATATTATATAGCGTTATTGGAGCGTTTGAAGGCCGAATTTGCAATTAAACGACCGCATATGGCAAAGAAAAAAAATGTTGTTTCATCAAGACAACGCACCGTGTCACAAGTCAATCAAAACAATGGCAAAACTACATGAATTGAACTTCGAATTGCTCCCACATCCACCGTATTCGCCAGATTTGGCTCCCAGCGACTACTGGCTGCTCGTAGACCTCAAAAAAATGCTCGCCGGTAAGAAATTTCGCACGAATGAAGAGGTTATCGCTGAAATTGAGGCTTATTTTGAGGCAAAAGATAAATCGTTCTACAAAAATGGTATTGAAATGTTAGAGCGGCGCTGGAATGATTGCGTTGCTCTTGATGGAGATTACGTTGATGAATAAAGCTAATTTTGAACCAAAAAAACGGTGTTTTCTTTGTTAGGTCCGGGACTTTTCAGCCCATGTGTTAATACGTAAAAGGTTACCATCGTCTTCTTTAAAACGGCGGCATATAAACGCACGATTGTGGCACCATCAGTCACAAACATTGCACTTACTTTTCTGAAAGCACTCATTCAATGTTTTCAGCACCATTTTAGCACTTAGTCTCAAATCATTTACTATATGAATTATTTCGTCCAGACATAACCGCAATTTTTTATTGTGTAATTTAGATTTCGCACTTCACTGCAAAATTTTCCGGCAAGATAACTTCGTGGTGCGGTTACATTTATTCCGGAAACGCTTAAATGACATGCCCAATTATAAATTATTATAAATTTCTATATGATTTTATTGATGTGTTAGGTGTGTGCGACATTCTATAAAATATTGTAGATAATGAAGAATTTCGAAAGTTTAAGGGGAAATACGTTCCGGAATGGAGATTACGAACAAGAAGTTAATTACCGTATAATTTTCATCGGGTGAAAAACACGATTACGGATCAGGATAAGAGATCAAAAAATATGGCTGACGGTAGAGGAAACAACGGATGCAAGGAGGAATTGCATTTTAGATGTGTTAGTGCGTACTTTAAGAAGAGGAGAGGCATCCTTGCCACTTGCTTGCACGTAGTAGAATATTATAGAAGACAAACACAAAAGGATAATAGACTATAGAAAATTCCTTTAGAAAGTTCAATATGGTTAAAGCTGGAAAGTTACTAAAACAATCTTACTCTCAAATGAATACGAAGGCTTCCACGGCCAGAGTCAGCAATAAACTATTTCCGGAATTGGACCGGGTCATGATAAGGTATAAGAGAAAATGAAATAAGAGTAAGAAGAAAAACAAAGAAATAAAAACGCAAGAAAAGAGAAAAGCGAAAAGGGCTGAATAAAACAGTAAGAGAAGAAAAGAGAGATGAGGGACAGAAAAAATAAACAAAAAGAAAAAAGAAAAACGACTAAGAAAAACAGAAAAAAGAAAAGAAGAAAAAAGAAAGGCGGGATCTTGACGTTTCGCCTCCGTCGTAGGAGGCTTCTTCAGGAGAAAAAACAGGGAAACCAAAGTAGGACGAAAATTCATCGTGTAACCTCGGTAGAGATAAAACCACTTTAGAAGAAAACCACGGTAACTCGACATGTTAACCACGCTAGAGACGAAAACCTTCTTTTTCCTGTTCCCCTTCTCTCTTTTTTTCTATTACTCTTATTTTTACTTTTTCCTTTTTCACCCTATTTTCATTTTTTTGTCTTTTCTTTGTTTTCTCTCTTATTCTTATTTCGTTTTCTCTTATACCTTATAAGACGGTCCAATTTCGGGACCATTTCGTTTATTAATCTTATTCTGAATTTCTGTATGTAAATAGTTTGCGCCGTGTGTGTCATCTTGGAGGTAAATTTATCAGAAACAGTTTTCCAGAACTAGATCAATTCATAGTTTCTACCAAGAAGCCGTTATTAAATCTCCAAACCGCTTTCGTGAATTTATACAAGCTTGTCCAGGCATTTCTCAGCCACCACACCCGGTAGTGACGAGATGGCGAACGTGGCTTCAAGCTGTTATTATGAGAAATTTTTAACATTATTAAACCCTGCATCTTAAATTTAAATCTGTAGGAAGTCCAAGCAATTTCAGTAAACCAGCGGCTGGTATCAAATACTGACATCCATACCCAAATAGAGCAAATTTGCGAAAATTATTCAATTCTTTTAGATACTATTAAAATATATTAGATTACCTCAAAGCCCCGCTAGGAAATCTAGCAGATAGTATAAGAGGATTACCAATCGATACATTATATGCGGTTATAAATAAGAATCTCACTGTTAAAACTATAGTGCGCATAGGGAAGGGTTTAACTGAAAACCAAGAGTGCGAACGACCTCTTTGAATTCGCGAACACCACATCATTAGACGCAGAACGCTCATTTTTCAAATACACCAGCATATTTTCACCTCGCCGTAGAAGTATGACGCTAATGACACAATACTACAGCGAATTGTTGCGTCACTCTACATAAACAACACAATCGCACAAGTATAGCAAACAATCACATTTATTATTTTTAATAATAATAAATATAATTGATAGTAACCGAGCCATACGCTACTGCGAAAACACTCGTTCCTGCAGTCTTACAAATAAGACGTCATCTAGAATTTTCTAGGTATACTACTGAATAAAACTTATAATTGTTTAGAACTGTTGTTTGGCATTGTTGATTAACGCCTAAACCCTAACTTTATCATCCATAATTGTTTCTTTAAATGAGAAAATCATATTGTCTTTAATAGGATCCATTACCATGTTTACCTATTTTCTCAGTAACTACAACAAGAGATTTCAAAGATATCCCCATCGGAATCCTCAAACGTCGAATTGTTATACTTGCAAACAGACCGTAGTCTAAATGGTAGTACTTTAGTATGTTACTGATGCAAACAAATTCAATATACAAAAAGTCAACAACGACAAGATTCGTATTGCCGGAAGAAAGAGGATTATTTAGCTATTTACATTTCAAACCAACGTCACGTTACCACTACCTTCATTCAGTTCCCCTTTTAAAAATTTTAAACTCTTTCCCTTCTACTACGTCATTTATTTGTTATTTCATGTAGATACGATCGATTCCATTCGAAACTAGCTGTTACAACAATAAATTATCTGGGTGAATGTCCATTTTGTAGCACTTTAAACTATCTCATGTCTGTAAAGCGTATACTAATTGATTTTGGCGACCAGCTCGCGGTATTTTTCGACGAATAAGCAACGCAGAAAAAAAACTGCTTCACTATTAATTTACGTTCGCGTGATGGTTGCGTTACAGTCGGTTGATCCACAATAGGTTATAATTTATCTCGGCGAACCTGTACGCGGTATAATGGTAACCTTTATGCTAGTGAGATTTTCGTAGAATTAGTGAAATGGTTTCGAAACGGACGAACAAATTCGTGTTATTAAATTTGTTTCCTGCAGTAAGGATGGTGAGATTCGTATATGAAACTGTGCTTTGTATTATGACAAATTAGTTTCTCCATGATAGATTCTAAAAGATAAAGGAATATTTCAAACCAATTAGACCTATAACTACTTCGAAGCTACCATGACCATGTAGACCCGTTTCAAAGACTAGTACGAAAAATTAAAAAGATTCAACAACAGAAAATAGTAGCATATCACAACATCGGTCAAAGTAACCGAGAAATTACTGAATTATTGAAATTAAATCGTAGAACCGTGGATTATAATGTTAGAAGGAGTCAAAGAAGTGACGGTGTACCCAAACAAACAGTGACCTATATGGCTAAAAATAACACCAGCAGAAAATCGCGCAATTGTGATCACGAGCAAACGAAATAGACGAAGAAACAATTATGCAGAAAGCATTATTAAACATAGCAAACAAAGCTAACCGCTTAGCACGGGTAAGAGAATACAAACACTGGGCATTGGTAGATTGGAGGAAAGTGCTCTGAACCGTCGAATCGACATATCTTACTTTTGGTTTAAACAAAAGAACATTTATTCGTAGATCGAAAGGAAAACGAACACTTGAATCCTGCATTACACCAACAAGAAAACACGGAGGAGGAGATCCTTGGAGAAAAAGGCAGGAAAAACAGAAAGTTTAGAGAGATTTTGGAGAGGAATGATCCAAAACATACTGCCACACAAAATATGCCGTGAGTATTTGGAACTCCTGGAGCACTGAGAGAAGATTGTTGTTATGAAGTGGCCGCCACAAGATGTATATATCAATTTGATCGAGTTTTTATGGGAGGAACTCAACCAACAGATTCAAAAATATACTTCCAATTAGACAACGGTATACTTATTGCCGCTAGTGAATAATGCCTAAATTTTTCATTTCCGTCATTAATGCAATTTGTATCGGATTTTATACGGATCATCACTTTAATAATTTATTTGTGACAATTTACTTGTTACTCCAATACTAGCGTTTTCTGTGATCAAATGTATATCCTAAAGTAATAGGATATTTGGCTAGACCAGTAACATCTTCGTGCTTATTTTTATTTACACTATGTTTATATGCGTATATTCCTTTATTAAGATATTATATCTGCCCGATATACATACCATGGCAATCAACGCAATGAAATGGTGTGTGCTTGC
Organism: Trypoxylus dichotomus; assembly: GCA_023509865.1. NCBI lineage: Eukaryota > Metazoa > Arthropoda > Insecta > Coleoptera > Scarabaeidae > Trypoxylus > Trypoxylus dichotomus. The sequence goes on along the minus strand of CM042076.1, from coordinate 64,221,546 downwards.
TTGATTATAGCGATCGACTACTTGATGAAATGTTTGTTTGTATTGAATCTTCTATGTGTTATTTGTATGTCACGTTCTTTTATGCAGTTTTTTATTTTTTCTGGCAGAACAGGGATGTAAGGAAATGCAATGTATTTTTCCATTGCTTCATGATTAACCTGTCTATTAGATTCTGTAATGATGATAATTCATTTTTTCTTTCATGGCCTCATTTATAAATTTCTCTGGGTAGTTGTTTTTGGATAACGGATTTTTTTATAATTTAGGTTAGTTTGTAAAAATTGTTGACCAGAGAAATACAAACACCGATCTACCTCGACACTTAACATTCTGTGTGTGCAGAATCAAATCTAAAAATATGCTATTCAATCAAATCGTCTATTCACTCACAAAAGACGCTTTCACTCACAATGATGTCGCTTGGTATAGTGGTATCTGACTTCACAATTAGGTAGCATCTCATATATGATTTAAAATATTTTTCTTGTATTACTTCTATTTCTCGCAATATTAAGAGCAATTCTCTACAAAGGATATTTGATTCTAGTCGAAAACTAGGTCCGTAGCGACTGATATTGTCACTCTCCTAGTAATTACCTAAATAAATAGATGTGTTCGAAATACTAGCGGTGCATATAGAAATACTAGATTCAGGTATTTAATTATATTCCAGTTCTTTGCTAAGTTTATTCTAAAATCCGGGGAAGTACCTGTTTTCTTAACACACTAGATTTTTGTTACTGTGCAAAATAATAGCAGTGCTGTGTAGAAAATCGAGTATATCGGGTGCATGGTTGAGTTTTAGTGATGATACTGCATTAGTTATGGATTTTTTTGTTGTTGTTAAATCATACCCTTTTGCAAGTGCGACGCATATAAGATAAGCTTTAAATCTTCCAATTCACATCTCCTCTATTTTGAAACGTTTGATAGTTGGTTCCTAGAAGCTCAAGAAAGCTCCCTCTGCTGATGAAACAACACCTCCAATAGCGATTACGCTTTGTTAGAGAACATCTAAATTGGTCAGCTGTTAGATTGCGAAATATCTTGTGGTCAGATGAGAGTAAGGTCGTATTATTTGGATCTAAATAATTAAGGCTGTATATTAGAAGACCCATAGGAACGAAGTATAATCCAAATTACACAGTAAAGACTTATTGTCAAGTATTGACGAATCTCGGTTACGGCATGGACATGTTTCTCATACTATGGTCCAATCTTTTGGATGCAGGAGATTATGGACCAATTTAAATATATTTCAAACAGTCATATTGCCCTACGCTGAGGAAGAGAAGCCGCTTCGCTGGGTGTGCGTGCACGATAAGGACCCGAAACATGCAAGTCGTAGGGTTAGGGACTGGTTACGGGGGGCTTCCATTGGGGTTCTGGCGTGACCTGTGCAATCACCAGACCTTAACCCCATAGAAAATCTTTGGACAGACATAAAAGAGCCCGCTTTTGCTACAGCATCCACATAGAGACAAGAATTATGGGAAACAGTTGAAAAAACATAGCGTTTCAATTCAGCTGTGCGATGTCAAGCATTGGTTGATTTCATGCCACGAAAATGCGAAGCACTCATCGCAAACAAAGGCTATACAACAAAATATTAAAAAAACTATGGCTTTATTACATTTTTCTTTACATATTATGTTTCCTTCTTTATACTGCTAGTTTTTGCACATCTGGAATATGCACATATTATGTGTAATAATTTCTAAAGTTGTTATTATTTTGCTGCACAACGAACATTGATTGACTGATTGATTATCTTACTTAAAAAAATTAAGCATAACCACATACATGTATAGAGTTTATCGTGTTGTGGATTAGGATTGAACTTTTTTCAGTGCACTGGTATTTCTTTGCACACAGCTCTACTTGAAATCGGTATTTCTTTAAGTAAGAATAAAGGTTCCCCTAATCCAAAAATTGATGCAATTATCACGATTAAGAGCCCTTAGGGTGCACCTTACGCTTTTTCAGAAAAAAAGGGGGACGTAACACCCTAAATCTAACATATAATTCTGTTAACCGCCCTTCGCATTTAAGAGAAACGCCCTTCACCGCAATAGTTCTCTTCTACTGGCAGAGATCTTAATTGAGCCACTTCGTTTTATATTGGTGGACAATAAAATTAGGCCGCTATTGCGTGTTGGGGCCTCGGTTGCAATAAAATTTGCGTTTAAATGCGAGGGATAAGGAGATTTACTTTCCGCAAAAGTCAACGCAATTGAATCTTAATGATACAGTTTGCTTTTCAGGCATTCTCCTTCAAGTTAAGTTCTTGAGTGAGTTATGCAATTTGTCTCGGTAGACCTTACACACCTTACCTACAACCCAGATAGAATTTCAATTGTACTATGTCATTGTATATCTATAATTCATTAAATACATCTTGTACAACGATTTTGATTCATTATACAAACACATCTGAATAATTATTTATTCGATAACGACATTTTATTTGAGGAAATTAATTACCGAATTGATTATAATCTATTACGCATTTTATTAACGATGAATCACCATTACCATCGTTTAATTCGAGAGAAATAGCTGCTTATTCGGATGTGTAGGTCCGGAAAAATACAAAGAACCATGTATTAAATATTTCAAATTGAATTTTCGACGTGGTAACATTCACTACAACATTACTTCTTTGTATCGGAATCATTAAGCGCCTTTAACTTGTGAAAGCAACGGCGCTCTAGAAGAATACAGTGGGAAATAAGAGAAAAAAAGGGACTAAAAAAGAAACATTCCATTGCTCCACTTCATGTAAGCCACAATTATTGTAAATTAAGATAAATTACACGACGTTCTTCTACCGTTCTGTTTATTGTGCTGTACCTACTTCATTAGAAGTTAATTGCTTAAGTAATTAAGAAATTTCCAAGATGTACTACGTGTAATACATCACGGATGTTCACCGAGAATTCCAGGTATTTCCATCAATAGTTTTTAAGTAAATAAATAACATAGCCTTTATAACGTAATGTGGTAATACTCGGATAGGTTAGGGGATATTGAATATAAATATATGTTCACTGAGTCTAAAAAGTTCCGTATTTTATCTGAAAGGATAATGTTTTCTGTTGCTAGAACTTAGTAATTTGAGGATTCAAAAAACGCAGCACTACATGTAACATAACTGACTGCCATCACCTATAGTTCCTATCTTGTGTTAAATGTGGAAGTGATGGGAATAAACACTAGATTTAAGATACAACTTTTGCTATTACTCTATATTAATTTACTCTCCCTTAATTTTTGACACATATTTGCTGGCGTACCTATGGAAGTTGTGTAATGGTTACATCGACAGCGCGGTGGTACTTCGACAACTACAGTTTTCAATGCCGGAATTTGGCATTATAATGTTAATACGATCTATTGACCCTTTCTTCGAACAAATATTTTGCTAAAATCACATACTTATTTTGTTATTTGCACCAACTTTAGTTTCTCTTCCTCACAGTGTGATACCTTTCACGATTATATAGACACAGTACAAAGGGTAACTGGGTAAAATTCATTGTAGCGAAGAGCACTACAATGAATTTTGGTAATCACTTTTTTTGTTATTTTCTGTAGTCATTTTGTATTGATTTGTCCTATAATTGGATGTAAATCTGTTGGCCAATAAAGCTTATTATCATTAGGAGCTTTTATAAAATTTCGTTAAAATGTCCACTTTTATCCTTCATAGCGCCAAAGAAAACTTTTAGCATTATCTCTAAATACGAAGTGTGGTGGAAAATCTCGGATAATTACGAATGGTTTTTTTATTCGGGTCAATAAATCGCTCTAGTAGTGCCCCGTGATCGTCCTTCCCTTCTGCAGATAGTCGGTGAAGATCACACCTTAGGCATCCCAAAAATTGGTAGCCATGACCTTTCTGGGCGATGGAACGGTCTTTGCTTTGTTCGGAGCTGATTCGCCCGGAAAAGACCACTCCTTCGACTGTTATTTGGTCTACGGTATGTAGTGGTGGATTCAAGTATCATCCACGGTTACGAAACGCATGAAAAAATCCCTTGGATTGCGTTTAATCCTGGGCAGACATTCCTCCGAAACCGTCACCCGATTTCGTTTTTGCTCCGGTGTGAGCAAACGCGGTACCCATCCCATCGAAAGCTTTTTCATACCCAAAAATTTCCTGTAGGATATGGCCAACGTGTTCTTCTGGGATGCCTGTTGTCTCTGCTATCTCTTTCAGTTTCCATTGGCGATCGGCTAATATGAATCTTGTCAACAATTTCATCGTCGGTAGCGGTTTTCCACTGCGTGGTTCGTCACTTATGCCTGTGCGGCTGCGTTTGAACTGCCGCACTCAGAAGCTGATGGTCCAAAATGAATCCGCCATGAACCTCTAGCAAAATATTTCGAATTTCCGTGGCCGTTTTCCCAGCCATAAAATATCACTGCACGAAATTCAATTTTATCCATTTTTGTGAAACCGGCTAACATGCTACACAAAACACACCCTTAAACAAGAATTATTGACAGTAGACGTCTGAAGTCTTGACATAGAAAAAGTTGCCCTCACCGACCAAGAAGTCCATCTCTTGCCGATTCCGAAAACATTTCTGGTCGCCCTCGTGCATATTACCAACATAATCCCCGTAAACCAAAAAAGAAGGTAACGATGTGTTTGTGTTCTTAGATGCACATTTTTCTTGAAGTAAGCAGTTTGTTCTCTTCACCTTCCTTTCACTTTTTTTCTTTGTGGTTAGTGTAGAGATAACTATATATCAAAACCAAAGGTTAAAAAGGACTAACAATTAATATTATTATAGAGCCGTGCAGTATAAGTACAACAAAACCTGTATCTGTAAAACAAATGCCAAAATTGTCTTTTAAAACTACCTGAATAGTTACTTTTTCAAATTAGTATACAACCGTATATACATATGTACAAATATATCAAATAACTTGCTACAGGAGAAATCTCTAAACGTAAATCAAGTTAATGTTTGTATATATAATCTATATATACAAGTATACTCCTCCAAATTTAAACTATACATTAAAGATTATCTTCTAACATAAATAACATAAGAACGGCATAAAATATATTATAGAACGCAGCTACGGCTATGTAACGCCTCGGGAACGTAGATCACTAGGTCAATGCATTATTGTACGGCGATCGCAAATGCGAAATGGTTCCGCTAGACGTTTATTACGTTAGAAGTACCATTATTCGGATGAAAATAAGGTGCCGGAGTCGAAGTAGAACTGCTTATTCGCATGATGCAATTGCAAAAATGGACAGCGGTAATAAATTGAGATATTGGATCCGCGTGGAATATGAGCTTCGAGATGTAGATACGATTCTTCTGGAAGAATAGGGAGGGGAATTGAGATTTATGACGATGTTGCGCAATCTGAAGTCGGAGGCGCTTTTAATGTGTAATGCTGAATCTATAAATAATGGTCTTTCTGATATTTCTAAGGAATGGAAGAGTGCAGAAATGAGTATGTTGGAAAATTTACATGAGATCAGCTTTATTATTTTTGGATGCTGATTTGATTACGCCACAAGCTCCTTTGAATGGCTGTTATTAATGCTGGAAGAATGTATGCCAACGAAAAGAAACGAGGTATTTTCTATTATTGAATCGAAATTCAAGACGACAGCTACGACGTATTTCTAGATCTTGCCAGAGACTTGGCCGAGAATGGATCAAGCCGCGTAATATTTGTATTAAGAGAAATTGTTTATTAAGGAAAATTTTCAACCATTTGAACATTTACTAGAATTATTGGTTTATTGTTATATCATCCATTCTTAATACTATTATTATATTCATTTAGTGTAACCAATTCTAAAAAAAGGGGAATATTTTTTCGACTACTAACCCGAATTTCGAGAACTCTCCTAAATTTTAATGAAGTTAGATTCCAATATACTTCCTATAGCAAATAACATCATTGATGTTGGCTAAGGAAACCCAAATATCTTAAAAAATGCAAGTACATCATTAGATAAGAGACCACATGTTTGCCTATGGTCTTCCTCAACAGTGCCAAATAGAGATGCCAGAGGTCAAGAAAATGAGCTTGTTTGTTAAAAAGAACGAACCCAACTTGTCACGTTTTCTTTCAGGACTTGTAGCAACAAGTTGAATAACTCTCTCAAATATGAACTTAACCTTTATCTCCAATAGTAGAGATTCTCATGGTAAGTATCAAAACTGTGGATGAGTTGGAAGCTATTGCATTTAGAAGAATGCGGTTTTTTAAACCTTGATGACATTCTGTTTAATTTCGTTTGGATGTTACTTTCTTGGCAAATTAAAATATAGACACATATAAGTGGAGGTTTTCATTGTTTATTAACCTTAAGACTATCCTCTATTCTAAAGTAACTGTCACCAATATTTATGTCAAGTATTCGGTACGAGACACCAACAGAAAGACGGACTCCTCTACTCGCAGGAAAATTATAAAACAGTAAAGAATTTAGGTTTTCCAGTTAAAGCCGCGTTGCAGTTGGATGAGTCTGCCGACGTTTCGCTCTAACATGGAGCATGGAGCTTCTTCTGGGATGTCGCATGACGTATCGCTGTTGCAAGAACAAGATCATTGGTGAAATTCTATAGAACAATGGCAATTCCATGCGGCATATATGGGAGTGTAAGTTGGACCGTAACTAAAGCAAATGACAGAAGAATCCAAACATCGGAAATGGGATTTATAAGAAGAGCATCAGGATATACAAGAAAGGATAGGAAGAGAAATACAAACACCAGAGAAGAACTTGGAGTTAGAAGTGTTAACGAAATAGTAAGAGAATACAGAATTAGAGAGGACACGTGGAAAGGATGAAAGACTACAGGATACCCAAAAGGGTATGAGAATTACGAGGCGAGAGGAGGAAGATCGATAGGACATTGACGAAAGAGATGGGCAGACCAAACCTAAAGGACGCACCAGGCTTAGAGCTTTATACATGCAGTAAGAAGAAGGAAACATAATCTTTTTGTTCATTTCAAAATGATAAACTTGTTATCAAGTGCATAAGCCGTATATACATGGATTGAATAGTTCCTGAAGTGCTACCAGTATTCATCGTTACAAACGACTGATTTAAATATTGACTGCAGTATTACAAGCCTTGAATTGTTGATTTACGTAGCGTTACCCTTGGAACCATGTCCTCGAGATCACTTCTGATGAGCTGAATTATCGTAAACGTGTTCGTTTAACGCCATACTTGAGTTACGCTTTTTAACAGAAGTTAATGACCCTCTAAACCGTGCTAAACATGCGATGAAGCACTGAATCTTAGCTATAATCCTGAATCAAGGTTTTTAAAGGAAACATTTGGTAAAGTAACACTCAAGGATCAATCTTTTCTGGCTGTCTAGATGAACAACGGGTACTATTCTAATATGCTTCAACATAACTTGTGATAAAATGACGATTGCAAGGACTGTGTGGATGTACAATTCACAGGTATAGCAGTAAACTCCACTCACACAAATTAATTAATTATGCGGAACGCAGCGTTTCGAGAGCACGTGGGCTCCCATTGTCAACCGTGTTACCGACTGTCGGTAACACGGTTGACAACGGGAATAACTTGTGATAAGGAAAAAATGTCAGGGTGCCCTTTCCAATTATTTTCCTGCAAAATCCTGCACATTCCCATATAGTTCAATCAAGAGATCATACAAAGTTTAGGAGCTCGGACATAGTTCCAATCTTACGCCATCCGATTTTTGTCTATTCGATCCACTCAGAGTTTTTACGAAGCATCAAATTCTAAGATAATGGAGCGACCACAAAAGTTATACATAAATAGCTTCGGCAATAAAGTGAAGAATTTTTTACCATGGAAATTAGAAAGTTCCCAACGCGATAGGATAAGTGCCTAAATGTTAGTAAAGATTACGTTGAAAAATAGTCTAAGATTCATTGTCATTGAATAAAACATTTTTTGTCACCAGCCATTTGTCACGCTAATTATTCAAGGTCTCGTAAATGCGTCAAACTGTTGAATTACATCATTGATCGCATTGACGATGTCGAATTCCTCAACTAAGGCATAGAAAAACGCCCTAATAGTTTAGTTTGAGAAATAAAGTAAAGAAGTTCCTTTATACGGCAACCTTAATTAAACTGTATCGTCTCATTTATATTGTTTAATTGAAGCGTTGCATCGGATTCGACGAACACTAGCGAAACCGCATAATTGTGGCATTACCGAGAATACACGGCCTGTTGCAAAAAGACGAAAGGGGAGCGCAGAATAGAACGAATAGAACGACAGACCGACTAGTCGCGACTTTGATGTATTTATTCGCCAAACCGTATCGTCCACCCGCATTAATTAACCGCCGCATATAAACACGAATATAGAAATTCCCCGGCAGAAACACCGCACACGGAGATGCCAAGAACATTTGGCAAACACTTAGACGTGTCGTTGAACCCGCAGGCGGACATCATCGGAGGCCATCGCGGCCGTTTTTCGCTTTAAACTGCCTCTCGCAGCTGCATTCTTCGTCCTGCTGCTGCGGTCAGAGCAGAGGACGATCTGTCATTCGCGTTTTTTCGTCTTTTCTTCGTTGCGTTTTTGTTTCTTTTTGTTACTCGTCGATGCGTCTCATCGCGGCAAGCGTATGATGTACTTAACACTTACACTCGGCGTTGTTAAACGATTGTTTCTCGTTTTTTTTGTTTTCATGTTGAAAACTGGATGGTAGTGTTGTAACGTGAATGATTCGACATCGCTACTGCGAAGATTTCGAAACTTGTGGCTTGTACCATGCGCGACAATTGAAATGACCGGTCTAGTTTACAATGTCAGGTATATTTTAGGCCATCTGGATATTTTTATATACAAAAAAGTGATTAACGTTTAGCGATAGTCAAGAGAGAAGATGAATTCAACAGATAAAACGAAAGAAAAAGATATTGGGATACCGACTATTTTATTGTTTCACGCCGAATTTAGTGAGTTTGATCACACGTTCTGGCGTTTTTCTGCTTACATGGGTGTTTTTTTTTGCGAAATTGGACATACTCTACTGGTGTCTTTTGCTGGTTATTAATCCTCAGTCAACCAGAAAATTAGCATTTTACGAAAGTGTTTTTGTACAGCACAAACTAGTTCAGAGAAATTGCTTTTTGCAAAAATTATAAAGGTATGCCTCCTACTCACTGGACCCGAACGGTAGACGCAGTGCTAAAAGAGTTTATACAGGATGTCTTTGAAATACAATAAAAAAGTACGGAAAATGAAAAGGTGTAATCATATAGTACATAAATCCAGAAAATGTTGTGGTAATCACAACGCGAACGTCAGAATTAAAAAAAAACATAGGAAATTGTAATATGTGCTGCCTATGAATGTAGAATGTGTATACACAATACACTGCAATAACACAGCTGTCGATGTTATAAAAACTTCGAGATAACATTGTCTACCTTTCAAACGGCATGCTAAAACTAAGATTGTAAGTCGTATCATTGCAATAAATATAGAATTAAGATGTACAATAAAGGTGTATTTGTACAGTTCCTTTGTCTCTTATTGAAAACTTATTGTGTAAGCCATACTCGAAATATACACATGTAATGCTAGAAAGACTGAGTCACTGTGCTAGTACAAGTGTATGAATATTTTATAAATATCTTTATCATTTCTTTTCTCGCGTCTGAGAAGGAATTTCCGCAAAATATTTTGGATTAAAGTTTGATAGAATTAGATCTTTCCATTTTTCATACTTTTTTATTTTATTTCATGGACACCCTGTATAACGTATTCGAAAACTCCAATTAAAAAAATTTATAAGCTATCGAGGGTCAGCCAATTTGATACCAATCGGTGGATTTATACTTACTGAAGTTGTGGGGTTATATAGACTCCGATGGCTCAATTTTGCCCGATTGGGAAAACAATTTAAGGCTCCATGAGATTTAAATGAGGGCACATGAAGTCAAGATCAACATTCATAGTATTTTGTAAATAACGTAATACACCTAACTACCTACTTGATTGATTTATTTCACACAATTGTTTATGTATGTATCTGCTTTGTGATGTCCTATAGATGTTTATCTGCATGCTTTTATAAGTCTGATAGAAGCGGCAATGTCTCGTGCGATTTTTAAATTTTGAGAAGAATGGCGTGCCATAACCTTTTAGGTGAAGTCGATATTTGGATTAAATTACTCCATGCTTGACACTATTTGAATTCAATGTTTTGTGTTTCAGTTTTGATCATAGGACTACGGCGAAGCAAAAAAAATAATAATTTCTTTTAAGGTTGGTACATATATAAACCCGTAACACTACATACATTTTTTACTCGACATGGATGATGCTACAAGGGAATATAGGCAACCTGGCATTGATTATTTGAAGTTTGACTTCATTGCGTCCCTGTGGGATAAACATCGGCACATGTGTCTTTTGCGCAATAGAGTTTTAAATAAGAACGCTACTGCCTGATAAACTGCTACCCTGATAAAACAGGTAAAAATTTGATATACTTTAAAACATTGAATGAAAAACTTCAGAAGAGAGTCATATTGCGCAGCATATGTGTCCCAATTTCAGAAAGAGACGATCATGGTTTACGGATGTCATAACATCTTATTACTCATCGCAAAACCAAGGAAACCTCAAGCTATCAGGGAAGAGCAAAAAGCTTTAGGAATATGCAATGGTCTCCAGGCAAAGTTATCTACGGTGCAAAAAACTTTGGGAATCCCTGGCCCCCATATGAAATGTTGACAATAATGACAATGCTGCATGTCGAGTATTTGACAAAACTAATATGCATGGCTATAATGAAAATTATTCAAATGTTATAAAATTTGCTATAAACAGGTTTCAGAAAACTCCACATTTTTGATCATTTGATAGATACACCAGCTACAGTCACAAAACTATTAGCAATAATATACAAAAACACAAATGACTGGACAACTCTACTTACATAATGTAAAGATGTATTGTACACACACTGTGATTTTTTAAGTGCATATGATCTAGTCTATAGATAAAGAGCTGCAAGGACATCTTTATCACTACATGTTTACTGCCGTTTAACCATCACACTCAAATCTTTAAGGAAAATGTCACAAATTTTAATCATGACTATGTCATCACTTATGTTTCCTGTCCTCAAACTTTATTGCCAAGTCTTATTCTTTTCTTATGAATATACTTTCCATATTCACGTCGGACAGATTCCATTATATTCAGGTTTCCCTTACAAGAAGGTTTCATAAGCGCTAATCGGACCTAGAACAGTTTTCCATTATGTCCATTTCACACAGCTTTAGTAATATTACAAACGGCTGAACATATACACCCAAGCTGAATAAATTGATATTGAGTTCGAACTATTACTGTTCTAAAGTAAATACATACTTTCTGAAAATAGTGGATTCTTTTATTACCGACATTAACTTTATTTCCCGATCACGTATACGTATAAGTGTATCTGCACAATGTTTAAACTGCAACTTACACCTGCCATTTCGATTGTCCTGTATAGTACGCCGAACCATCGGTCATAAGAGGCAGCGACTATTTGTCGCACAACAGCTCGACAATGTCCATTTGCGACAGAGTTAATTCTATACAGAGGCGTAATGCAGGCGAGCATTTACACACATGTTCGACGAACGTAGCTGCTAATCTGAGCAATTAATTTCAATAGGATTGCGTCCGTCATTTAGAAGTAGCTGGTAGAGTAATTAATTGCCCATTTTTCTTTTTATTAAGTTCATTCTGAAAGTGTAATCTGAATAGTCTAAATTAGGTTAAGGCCCAAATCTTTGTGATTTGAGATATCACTTTACCGGCCTTCTTCTGTGGCTTAGTAATCACTGTTGATTTACTTCTGTTTAAGAACTGATCAAATTTCTCTTTATTTTTCTATAGTGACTGAAGTGTAAGTGAGAGCGAAATGGCAGACATATCCAATATTTAATTTTCCTTTGCTTTCGAAGTTACCTTAGTTCTATGGCAAATTTTAAAAGGCAGATCCAAAGCAGAAGATAGCTTTTGCATTAGAGAAGCGACATGATCTAATCAAAAGCAACGGCACGCCATGATAAACGTTATTTAATCGCTCAGACAGGTTGGAATTGCCTCTAGAGGCTTCGTTCTATAATTTTTATATTCATATCGACCCTAATTCCCCCTACATCGCTTTCATTAGCGTAGCGACTTTTACCAGCACGTTTCGCCATTTTATTCGGCGATCTTTTTCGTCCGGCGCTTCGCGTGATATATCGACGTCCGCACTTGATTAAAATAACTTATTTACGTAGGATCCGGGGATATTCACGAAAATGCTATTTTTATGGCCGCCATGCGAGAGATTTATTGACTTTTGATTGCCGCGGTGTGGTTCAACGGACAACGTAATGGAATTGAAACGAAGCGCAATTTCCAAAATTATTTCGGAAAACAAAACGTTCCTCGCTGATTCGATTATGATGAGGTTTGGAAAGTTACCCTCGTTGTAGTCGAAGTGAATCGGTAAAATATTAAAGTGTAGGCGGGAAAAATACTACTCCTACATTGCATGATTCCAAAATAATGGAAAATACGGGACATGATGTCTTTTCTAAAGATGGGAGAAGATGATTTCTAGATTCTTGTCATCGCAGAACATATTACAAGTTCGACGATGGCCAAATGTTCATGACTTGTTAATTATATCTAAGCTATAGTCAAGCTATTTATGTGATGAAAGTGTGAAACAGCTATATGAAAGCAGTTTGGCAGAAAATATCATGCAGAACCCGATCAACATGGAAGACAGGATGAATGTACAATGAAAAAGACCAAGACCAAACATCACTAACGCAGCTGATGAAGCGCTAGGAAAAAGACGAGTAAATCACAATGTAACAAATAAAACACAATGGTTCACCCCAGAAATAAAAGAGTTATACGAACAACTAAGAACACTGGACACTATCCGAAAAAAGAACGAAACAGAGTACACACAAAGATAAGAGAAATAAAGGAAGGATATTGGGAACAATTCATAAAACAAATGGAGAGGGACACGTACGGAAACCAGAGAAAAATATGGGGAATGCTCAGAAGAAATAAAATTGAAACTAAAGACGCTATGCAGACAAACAAAATCAATGCCGAGGAGTGGAAGAAATATTTCGGAAACCTATAAAAAGACAATAAGAAAAACAGGCAGCCGCTGATTGAGGAAGATGAAGAAAAACACACAAAGACAGAACTAACAAAGAAAACAATAAGAAACACCTTAAAACAACTTAAAGATCGGAAAAGCCCAGAACCCGATGAGATAACAAATGAAATGCTGAAATATGGAGGAGAGAACCCAGAAAAGGAACTATTATAACCGAACAGAAAATACCAAACGAAAGAAAAAGCAGCATAAAGATTCCAATTTCCGAAAAAGTAGGTCCACTATCAACGCAATCTTCATTATCAGACAATTAGTAGAAAAATCGTTGGAGTTTAATAAATCAGCGTTTATGTGTTTATGGAAGCAGGTAAGATACGGGACACCGGTTCAAACTCTTTCATTGCACGTACCATCACATTTACCACAGAATGTTTTTGCAAATCGGTTGTTTTCTCCACACATAATCACAATTGTTTATCTTTGAATTCTGCTTTAATTCAGGTGGCATAAAGTTTCTTAACGATCTCCGACTTGGTAATGTATAATCCAAGGAGTCGCTCCAGAGGAACACTGATACTTGTTGATCTAGTAAACTGAACGGTACATTTCTTAGAATAAAACAAAGACCTATATCAAATATTAATTGTTCGCTGTATCATTTGCTACGGATTGTAGAACAGTGTTTCATACTTTTTAGGTGGCGTTCACACTTCCACCTATTGGTACACGTCAAATAGATATCGCACTTTACACATTTAATTCTATCCCATTCGTTGACGATTGCAAGGACTGTGTGGATGTACAATTCACAGGTATAGCAGTAAACTCCACCCACACAAATTAATTAATTATGCGGAACGCAGCGTTTCGAGAGCACGTGGGCTCCCATTGTCGGTAACACGGTTGACAATGGGAGACCACGTGCTCTCGAAACGCTGCGTTCCGCATAATTAATTAATTTGTGTGAGTGGAGTTTACTGCTATACCTGTGTATCCCATTCGTATTCTAAAGCCAGGATACTCGCTATTTAATTTACTTATTAGAACAGCTACAGAACGCAAGACCTTTGATGAGGTGACCACCAAGCTTGGATGACGGAGATGACACAAATAGAAGAAGAAGAAGGTTCTGCTGACGCATTTTAATTATTAACGAAGTGTTGCAGTACCAGCAATGAACTGCATTAGGTAATACTTCAAAATTTGAATAAGGTCGCAGCAAGGCGCATTTTTAAGTAAAAACTTAAAACAGATACAATAAAAAGGTAATGATGATGTTTCAGCGTATTAAAGGATCGTGCTTAACCAGACAGAAACAGCACACCTAATTTAGGTAACTAATTGAACAAGAACCGTTTCTCGGTTGTACCTTAAAAAAGCAACAACGAATTCAGCAAACGTCGCGTACTCGATTTCGAAAAACCTGGTATGAGGCGGTAGAAAAGAGATCAGCTTCACCGCAAGGTAATTTTAATAAAAAAAAAGTGGAAACGCGAAAGAGACTGCAGCGCCATCGCGTGCACAAATACCGGAGTAATTATACATTTATGTAACAGCGCTAGGAGTGTGAGGATGCGGTCGCGGTAATGAGATCTCAGATCTCTTCCAACTTTCTTCCCCGCCACCGCCGTAACGCCACGTTCTATTACGCTGTCCACCCGCCGCCGCCACCGCCGCCGTCAGCCGTACGGTTTGTAAAAACTCGCTGCATCTCGGGCTTTACACTTTTCATCGAGATGCAGTCCCACAGATAAAATACTGTGTGAAGTCGTTAAATGGTGGCACAGATTCCCTGCGCTGGTAACTACGCTAAGTAAATGTAGACGTACACAACGTGCCGTACTTTTTTTTCCCCTTTTTTTTAGTCCCGGCGTATTACGGATGCGGTTGCTTTGATTTTATTACGCTCTCTTTTGAGACGTTGATGTGATAAAGCAAGTGTGTATACACCTATTAGGTCAAATGGAATGGCTTTCGACGTGGATATAGCATATTACGTTCTTTCAAAACGAGTAGAGTAAATGCAATGGATCCGTGGTAATAAATTCAACGTTATCTGTAAGCTATTTAGGATTTTCAAAGAAAATGTTAACGAATGTTATTATACGTTGGCGTTATAAGCATTTTTATGGATGTAGGAGTTAGTTTCATAGCATATAACCTATACATATAGATTCAGTGGTGCTTACAAAAAGATCTATGTAAAGACGCTGTATTTGTCGCAAATTATTGAATGGCTGTAGTTGCATGCATCACTGCATTGTATTTTTATTGTTGTAATTACTTAAACTATAATTGATAAAAACTATGTTCTTAGTGAAAAATATTGGACGAATAATGAATAGAAGAAGGACGTCAGGCGGCAGAAATACATATAATAATGTACTATGTAGCGAACAAAAGGTGATTCAATGCTTATTAATTTTGCACATTTAATTAAATCGTTCATATTTCACATAACAACTAAAAACACTGTCGTAACTGACATGGGAGCAGTTAAAAACAATCATTTCTCCTTTATCGAATAGAATATGAAACCTTCTTGTTACCCAAAATCATGTTAACAAATGTTAATTATTGAAAACCGACGTATCTGTATTTAATCAATACAAAATATTACAAAAATCTTACTTGTGTTTGTTGACATTATAACTATACTACATTATAAGTGATTATTAACTATTGTGCAGTATAGAAGCTTTCAGTAGTTTTCAGACCCATTTAGCGACTTTATTAACGATTAGTAAAATCTGTTAAAGATTAAATAATTAAGTCTAAATATACATATCTTATTGAAAACTTATTGTGTAAGCCATACTCGAAATATACACATGTAATGCTAGAAACAGACTGAGTCACTGTGCTAGTACAAGTGTATGAATATTTTATAAATATCTTTCATTTCTTTTCTCGCGTCTGAGAAGGAATTTTCGCAAAATATTTTGGATTTAAGTTTGATAGAATTAGATCTTTCCATTTTTCATACTTTTTTTATTTTATTTCATGGACACCCTGTATGACGTATTCGAAAACCCCAATTAAAAAAAATTATAAGCTACCGAAACATTAGGGGTCAGCCTATTTGATACCAATCGGTGGATTTATACCTCCTGAAGTTGTGGGGTTATATAGACTCCGATGGGTCAATTTTGCCCCATTGGGAAAACAATTTAAGGCCCAAATATACAAAGTAAAATATGTACGACGTCTAACGCTTTATAATCATAACAATAATATAACTGCATGTCGTATCGCTGTTGTAAGAATTCTTCTCACAGCAACAGTCCAGAAGAAGCTCTTTGCAACTGAGACTGAAACGTCGACGAACTTATGCAACCACGACGCGATTTCAAACCGGAAACCTAATTTTAAGAAAAAAAATAGTCCGAAAGCCTACAACAAAACATAACAATAATATATTTCCCCAAAAAAATTAAGATATTATAATGTTTAATATTTTCCATTCACGTCTCTCATAAGTTGAAGACCATTTATCCAAAAATAATTAAACGTTAAAGATTACGCCAGCGCTGATATAAACCTTTCTTTTTTGTTTTAATGTAAACAAACACTTCCGCAGATATCCATTTCTCTCCACTGGCTACTCTATTGAATAGGTGCACCTTGTCCTTACATTTTTTATTATAACACTATATTAAAGTTTTGAAGTATGTCCTGTTTCTATGTGTTTAGTTTTTCAAGTTATACTTAACACATGGTCTGAAAAGTCCCGGGCTTAACAAAGAAAACACGGTTTTTTTGGTTCAAAATTAGCTTTATTCATCAACGTAATCTCCATCAAGAGCAACGCAATCATTCCAGCGCCGCTCTAACATTTCAATACCACTTTTGTAGAACGATTTATCTTTTGCCTCAAAATAGGCCTCAGTTTCAGCGATAACCTCTTCATTCGTGCGAAATTTCTTACCGGCGAGCGAGAGATTTTTTTGAGGTCTGCGAACAGCCAGTAGTCGCTGGGAGCCAAATCTGGCGAATACGGTGGATGTGGGAGCAATTCGAAGTTCAATTCGTGTAGTTTTGCCATTGTTTTGATTGACTTGTGACACGGTGCGTCGTCTTGATGAAACAAAATTTTTTTCTTTGCCATATGCGGTCGTTTCTTTGCAATTTCGGCCTTCAAACGCTCCAATAACGCTATATAATATTCACTGTTGATGGTATTTTCTTTCTCAAGATAGTCGATGAATATTACACCACGCACATCTCAAAATACCGAGACCATAACCTTTCCAGCCGATTGTTGTGCTTTCGGGCGCTTTGGACGAGGTTCACCAGTTGCTGTCCACTCAGATGACGATCGTTTTGATTACGGAGTGAAGTGATGGATCCATGTTTCATCCATTGTCACATATCGACGCAAAAATTCCGGTTTGTTACGTTTAAACATGGCCAAACACTACTCAGAATCATCAACACGTTCTTGTTTTTAGTCAACAGTGAGCAAACGCGGCACCCACTTTGAACAGAGCTTCCTCATAGTCAAATGCTCATGCAATATAAAGCCAATACGTTCTTTTGATATCTTTACGATGTCAGCTAGCTCACGCAGCTTCACTTTTCGATCATTCAAAACGATTTTGTCGATTTTTTTGATGTTTTCTGATGTTACCGCCTCATTTGAACGTCCACTGCGTTCTGCATCATCGGTGTCTCTACGACCACGTTTGAAGTCAGCAAACCAATGTTTTATTGTTGTTTCTGATGGAGCGGAGTCCCCATAACACTTTCCAAGCCATTGCTTCGCTTGAACGGTATTTTTCCCCATCAAGAAGCAGTGTAAAATTAAAACACGAAATTGCTTTTGATCCATTGTTTTGAAAATAACAAAAGTAGCGTGACTCTTAGCGCAATAACTCACAAACTAATGAATAGAATATCATGAAATTTTAACAACTGTCTTTTGAAGCTTAGTACTAATTGAGAGAAAGGTGACTGCGATAAAACTAGCGTCCTCTAAGTGTTAGGCCCGGGACTTTTCAGCCCATTTGTTATATTTTACTTTTGTATAAAATTATATTGCGCTGTAATTGGATTGTTGGGAACTAAATTATCATTTGAATTAATTGCACGTGAACATCTGCTTGCATGTGGTTCCCAGAAAAACTTTCAATTAATTTTATAAAATGTTTTCAATCAATTTTTTGATATTTTTTGTTGCGTGGTTTTTAGGTTGTCATTTAGTTAATTATATTTTAAATTCTTGCAATTGTGTTGAATCTAATTCGATAATATAGCTAAAATAAAAAGTTAAGCATTAACAAATACGCTGTAATAATTAGATATCATAATGAAATGAAATGTTTTAAAAAAGTTATAAAAACTGCGATTCATTCAACAATTGAACAATTTCTTAAAGCGGTCTTTAACTTTTGAGCGGTAGTGTAGTATTATTTCAAACGGAATCTTTCGCACAGTTAGCGCGCAAACACATTTCCATCCAGCCACGACGGAAAGAAACAGATTTATTACGAAGTCATAGTCTATAGATTTTACTGTATAAAAAAACACAACTATCGTTTGTAACCAAAAGAATATAAATTAAATACGAATGTTAATAGTAAATCGCTGTTCATTAATTGAATACCTAAAAATGTTTCTACTATACTTTTATGTTACTGGAATCGGAGACTTCCGGACTCGTGCAAATATCTAGAAGGCTCTTGTTTCCTTCCTGTTAAACAAAAGTGGTTCTAAATAAATCTCTAATGGTTTCCGAGATCTTCGAAGTAAGACACGAAACAGTGCATCCCTTTTCAACGCTTACTTTACCTAATAATATATATGTAGTTGTCGTTATTATACACAGGGTGTGTCATAACAAGTGGCAGAAATATTCCTGGGAGAGCTATGTTGAACAAAAAGAATTCCTATAGGGGCATGATCCAGATAAAATCAAACTTTCATAATACTTACTTAATTCTTCTTCTACAACTTATACACTTTCAGATATTCGGGAGACAACTAAGATCATCCGCGTTTTTAAGAAAGAAAATAAATTCACCATCGAGAATTATTGAGTTATGAGTGTGATATGTATTTTACTGAACAGAATTTATAGAAACGTACAACTTTGTTTATCAATATGGGTAGCATATTTTTCTACTAATTTTGATTTATTTTGGGTAGTCTATTTTTCACGTTATTACTATATTACATTATTTTATTAGGAAGAATGAATATGTAATCATGTTTAAACAAATGTAAAATATAGCAAATAAGTACTGTTACCAAGTACATTTATCCCGACAATAACCCATATTTCATCGAAACCACCGCCGGTAAAACCTATATTTTAACATCGATTAACACCTTAGAAATCAAACTAGGAAAGCTCAACATCCACCGTAACGACGTCTTAACCTCTCATCTTTCGTATCTACCCCGACGATCAGGGTTCTACCCAGTCAGATACGACTATCCGTTCAACCGAAGCGTCCGCCGACGATAACTTGATTAAGGCCGATTACGCTGTCGATAACGGAAGTATACATTACTGTTGATTAAGGATGCTACATCGACCGCAACATGACAACAAAGAGGGCAGCGCGAACTCTGAACGTCTTGTCAACATTTAGGAAGAGGGTAGAGATAATTTGTATAAATATTTTGATATTAGGTAACAAGTACAAAAGTTCCAGTGAATCCAAAAATTAAAAGTAAACAATATTTTCTACGTTTATTGATGTAAGTAAGTTTAAAGTTTTTTTTTAATCGTACAGTAACTACCATAGTACCAAGTTTTTCCTAAATGGGAGCTTCTTATTTTCGCCTTTTTTCTCTAAAATATAATTTATTTATTTGTGTTCATCTAATAGCAATAGCCTATTACAGGACAACTTAGTAACTACTTAGAAAATCAAAGAAAATACTGTATTATATGATCCCAGTAATAAATAAAAGAAAAGAAACAAAGAAAATCCGTTAGAATGAATTAGTGTCAAAAAACTCTAGACCGCTTCAACACCAGAAACTCAAAAAACGTGTGCAATATAATTAGTGGTGATAAATCTTGGATTTACTCATACGAGTCATTGTTCCAATGTGAAGAAAAGCCGTCCCCGAAGTGTCTCCAAAAAGATGGTCGCGACATTTTTCTCGAAAGCAAATCATGTAGTAACACTTCCTCTGCAAGATCAAAGAACTATTACCGCTGATTGGTATACTACCATTTGTTTGCCGCAAATCATCACTGAATTTCAAAAAACCCCGAACCACGAGTCATCTTCCACCAAGACAACACAAGTCCGCACACAGCACGCAAGACAATTGAATTTTTAACGCAACAAAACATCGAATTGTTAGACCACTCTCCGTACAGTCCGAACCTAAGTTGCAACGATTTTCTTTACCTTTCCGAAAACCAGAAACGGGCTGCGTGGTCAAAATTCCAGTCGATGTCTTCAAAAACGCAATTTTCACTGCACTAACAAATGAGTGCTTCCAGGCTTGATTTGAGTGTATGCGAAAGTATTGTAATGATTTGAAATATTGTCTAATTATCAATGAATTATTTCTAAATTTTACTAGTTTACCTATTCCAGATAGTTTTCTCGTCACTGTTTGGTGCACGCCTTTTTTTTCTTATTATAATTGATGTTAGAAGTTGGAGACAAAGTACCGTTAGTACTCCCTCTTTATGAATTTTAAGCACAGAAATTCAATCTGTACAGGTTTCCTTCTAAAGTTTTACAGATATCTACTTTGGGTATTCTTTTAATTAACTTGTTAAAAAAATAGAGTCAACGACACTTGCAGAAGAGACGTAAACTTTACAATTGTTTATTGTATATATTATATGTATATGTTGTATATTTTTCGTAAACATATTTTTATATAAATAAATATTTCAAATTTTCATTCTGAAAGGACGTTTAATATACTGTACTCACACATTTCAATCGCATTGTATAAATATGCAATATTACGAAATTATATTTATAATCTTCAAAATTTCTCGTACAACTGACAGCATTTACCTTTATAATCTCACTCATATCAAGTATGTGTGTACTATGTGGCGTACCATATAGGCAAACAAATGCGTTGCTACGGATATAAAAACAAAAACATTGTGTCAAAATCACACATGCTGTTTGTCATCGTTTCTCCTGAGAATAATTAGTTATTTTCTCATATAACTCTATAATTTTACAAAGATCTTCGTTTATATCAAATAAAATCTGGAAGTTCCGGACACATATTTTGGAAGCCGAAGACCAGTCCATTTTAAAGGCGAGACATGAAGTGCGAGTGAGTACAATTTCAAAGATTAAAGACGTCGAATCTTCTTAAGTTCTTCAAAATTATTTGTATCTGCTGCTCTCATTTTGTTTTGCATACTAATCAGAATATTTAAAGATTAGCTAGACAGGGATTGTCTTAGGTTTCCTGTAAAATACTTTTTTTTTGTAAAAAAGCGGTATATAATTATTAATTTGTCAATATATTTATCTCTTCAACCTTTACGTTTGGTTATTTTAATTAGAAAACATTATCATTTAATTTAAAAACAAATAAGACAAAATTTAAATCAAAGAACCGATTTAAAAAAATTAAAGAGCCTGAATTTTCCACCACAGCATATCAATCTTTGTGGACAGTAGCACATATTAAAGATATTCGCTAAGAAGCATATGCATCGGCCAATGAAATAATGGCGCTATATACTAGATGAAAGTAAAATATTGGGTCAGAGTGGACGTAGATCATACGTAAAAACTCCTGCTAATACAGGTTATCAACCTCAATACACACTGAAGACAGTCACACACGGCGGTGCTAAAATTATGGTTTGGGGGTGCTTCTGGTATTAGGGTACATGACCAATACATTCGACAAAAGACATTCTCAATTAACATGGATATGTTGATATCCCACAAAGTGTCGAATGGGAAATGCCTTTGAAATGGGTGCTAATGCTAATGATCCTAAGCATAATAGTCGAACGGTGAAGGACTGATTAATTCAAAATAGGATTGAGGTTTTGGAGTGGCCAGCCTAGTCTTCAGACCTCATTCCTATTGAAAATTTATGGGCTGATGTTAAAGAAGACATATTTGAGGCCAATACTAGAACATAAAAAGAATTGTGGGAAATTATGGAATTAACATGGCGGTCGATTCCAGCAGAACGCTCTTAACAGTTAGTTGACTGTATGCCACGGCGATGCGCTGTTGCACTGAAGGACAAAGGTTACGCTACAAAATATTAAGTTTTTGTAAGTCTTACAATGAATTATGTATTACATTCTTACACTTTTTAAAATTTTGTATGATATGTATGTATATTACTGCTATTATACTCTCTACGCCAATTACAATTGTTACTGACATTCACAACATTGTTAGCCAATATAAAATTATAAAATAAGCTACAGCATATTTACGTTCACATTACTGCTTAAAACTTATATCACCTCTACCTGTAAATAAGTAGTTTAAAAACATGTAACTTCTTTTTAAAAAGAGAAAATTAACACTGCTATTATTTTTGCCGTAACTATACCTACATGATAAACAAAATAGTGAGAGCTTATTAATTACAGCATAACACACAACAGAGTTTCATTTTAAGATTTACTAAATATTTAACTTTTTGTCCGAAAAGAATCTCGATAAGCTCGCAAATTATCAGTACACGTATGAAAAGCGTAGCTCACGAATACCGCTAAACGAGATGGTCTTTTAGTACTAGCGGACTAGGTAACCGGCTGACCTAATTCAGTCGGCGTTTACCACGTCTGCAGAAATTATTAATTGTTACTTTTTACATCCGCTCTCTATCTCCAGTTAGCAGGCTCCTTGGACGAGCAAGAGGCACGACTAAAAAACGATCCGCAACGGTATGCAGTTTAATGGGATAGCGATAATTAGAATTTGATTACGTTGCTGTTTGCTTGTACATGTTTATTTGTATTCTGCACTTCTTTTGCAAACAAGCCGTATGCTATAATTAAACAGTAGACAAGCCCTGTTCTAGAAGTTGCGGAATATAATTAATTGATAACATCCTTATCTTATTATTAATTGTCTACATTTTTAGAGCGGTAATTTCCAGATTAAGAACTCTATTTAATTAAAAACTAATTATAAATTGTTGTATGTATAGACAAGTATACAGGGTGCATTATAATAATCGGAAAAAACTGAGTCAGCATATAGAAACGAATATTTTGGGCAAAACTGCCTTATTAACTCATGAATTATAGTAGATGGTTTTGAACTTGTAAAATGTTAAAACTTTGTAATGCAACTGTTTAAACTTTTTATTATATATAAGGTAAATTTGATCAAACGAGTCATGAAAGTAAAGTTACGTAGTTACATACTGTCACCATTTCTTCGTTTCTCTAGCTACATTTCAGCAATATGATTACCACAATAGTAATACAATATCTATGAGGGATATCTTTTCAAGTTTTGCATAATGGGGCATAGAGGGCACCACAAATCAGTACTAAAAATTCGCCTCTATCTTTAGTTAACCTAAATATAAAGTTTCAGTGCTATGCGTGCTATAGGGTTGTATCTGCAACGAACTCCCAAATTTGACGAGTTGAAACATGGAATTAAACCGAGAACATTTTCCCGCAATAGCTTTTTGTAATTTTCGAAGATAATTATCTCAGCAACAATGCCCTACTGATTTGGTTTCTGTTTTCGGAAATAAAGTACCACACACAGTCAACAGTGTCTCGTTGACATGGAGATTTCAAATGTGGACGGATAGTATTAGCAACGCCGATGCTGTGACAAGAATATCTGCGAGGGCCGATATGTCACATATCGCGCATCAATTCAAAAAATTTTGCGTGAAGAAAGAAAATAAATGCCAGTCGTCTGTTTGGGTGTCCCAAGGTAAAGAAAGCGTCTCTAAAACACACTTGTTTCGGAAGCAGGACATGTTTGCCGCAAGTCATCGCTGAGCATCGAAAAATCAATCCCAAGCGACGAATCATCCGCTGATAGGACAATGCAAGTAGTCGCATACAGCATGCAAGACACTTAAATTTTTAATACAACAAAACGTCGAATTGCTAAACTATCCTCCGTACAGATCGGACTGAAGTCTCAACGATTTCTTTACCTTTCCAACACTCAAGCACGGACTACGCGGTCAAAGGTTTCAGTCACCAGAAGGAGCAGTCAATGCCTTAAGAAAACGCAATTTTGACTCTAGCAAAACACGAATGGAATAACTGTTTCCAGAGTTGGTTAGGGCGCATGCAAAAGTAGATTCCTTTTCGTTAAGTCTTTAAAAGCTATCTACTGTACTATTCCAACTCTATATGCAAAACTTAAAAGACAACCCTCGTATGACCATTATTCTGATTATTAGAAAACGAATTTTCTAATTAAGGACAATTAGGTTCATCCATGGACATGCAAACATAAAACTTATATGTCGTTTAAATCGCTGTTATATCATTACTCCCATGATATGAATATGAATTAGTAGCGTATCTACCCAACAGCATCATTCATATAACTTCTAAACCAGTTATTTATATGGCGCCCATTCAGCGGCATTAAATAACCTAAATTCCGAGTTATAAATGCAAAACGAGTCCTGAAAACCATAAAGCATCCGATTCGACTTGCAGGTTGGTATTATTTAAATGTATTCTAACTTTTTTCTGCCTCGAAAGGAGAAGAACGGCAAAGCCCGCCCAGAAACGATTC
The DNA here is from genome assembly GCA_023509865.1 of Trypoxylus dichotomus. Lineage (NCBI taxonomy): Eukaryota > Metazoa > Arthropoda > Insecta > Coleoptera > Scarabaeidae > Trypoxylus > Trypoxylus dichotomus. The sequence continues at coordinate 64,196,690 of CM042076.1, read as the reverse complement.
GGAACAGATATAAGAAACAAATAAAGGCAGTTTTGTGAGAAAATCGCTTTCCGCCTCCGGAAAAAGAAAGAGGATGAAGTGGACGATGACGCCAAGGACGACGACGCTTATTTATAGGGCGGTAGGCAGAACTTTCAAACGCGGCATATTAGGGAAAAAGAAATGGGAAATCCTCGCAGAACGCTGAAAAAAGAACGATCTCAGTAAAATATCAAGACAACTGCGACGACTTAAATGAGAAGTCGTAACATATCGCGCTATCATCACGCGTCTCAACTATCTTTTTTTATTGTCTATCCACGGCAACAAATGCATTATCGTATAAGTTAGATGTAATTGCGAAAAGAAGTAAAGAAACCGCGATCGACTTGGTAAATCATTGATCCTCACAAACAGGATGCAACAAAAGTTAAGAATTTTGTAAAAAAAACGTTTTTGTACAACTTAACAATAAGATGTCTTTGGGAGTGGAATATCTTGGTTATTATTTTAGAAAGTACCTAATGAACGTCAGAAATCTTTGACCACCGAATCACATATGTCATGTAGACAGAATTTATAATACCGACGTTATCAGTTGTAAACGCAAATTATGCAGTACCTGTCTTTGGTTTCTTCGTGAATATCTGTTATAAATTTTGAAGGGTATATAACCGACTTTATGTAGATGCCGATTGCCAAATGTGTGTGGATATATAATGCAAACAATACAATTCAGAATTGAATTAAATTTTTTGACGCAAGATTTGTCAGGTACATGGGCATATGTAACACTATGGGGTTAGTCTTACGGTTGATTTAAGTAAACTACGTAATATTGAGTATAACATGTTACATGTTGCTTCTATAGCTTTCTCCACAGAAATGGTGGTAGTCAAAGTAGTCTTCGTCCTTAGATGAGAATCTAGTTTGGTTTGAAAATTAATAATGTGAAAATCTAAAATATAGGTGTCCAAAAAATTAGCAGCAACTTTGAAGGGTGCCTATCAATTTTCCTCCAGTTAAACTATACGGTAAAGAAAAGAAGCGGATGAGGGAAAACGAATGAAACTAATAATGAAAAAAAGGTAAAACCAGATAAAACCTAAACTGAGCTTAGGACATGCCGATGACATAGAAAACCAGTCCTTTAATGACGCCTTAACAAGTCTATAAATCAAAAAAAAAACTAAACAGAAGCTTCTTAAACATTCCTTTCATCAAAGAAATTTCCTTTTGCGTGAAGAATAGCTTTCACAATCAGAGCCATCTGACCCATTAATTTTTCAAGGATTTCTCCTGTAAAATGTTGCACAGGTGACCTACGGAGGTAAGGCATACTTTTCGGGTCCTCCTGTCCAATTCATCTCATGACAGCTCGATGGAGTTTAGATTGGGGCTTTGCGGCGGCCATGTCATTATTTGCAAAGTGCCATTATCTTGTTCTTCATTTAAGAAATTCTTACATGTCACTGCTGAGTCATTGGGGTCGTTGTTCTGCGTGAATACAAAATTTTCGCCGATCACACGTTGTCCAGATGGTATTGCATTTTCTTGCAGTATTTCTAAATAACCCTCTTTTTGCGAAATACCTTCGATTCACTTCCAGTCTCCTGTACGGGCATGGGTACCGAATGGAACTAGCCCAAAAACAAGCACGAAACTTCTTCCTTGCTTGACAGTTGGCACTACACAATCCTGCAACATTCTTTGGCCCTTCGCTCTTCTTACAAAAACGCGCCTTGATAGTATGAACACCTCAAACTTTGACTCATCAGTCCATTTCCAATCATCCACTATCTAATTTCTACGTGTTTCTGGCCACTCCCCGTCGAAGTAGAGTTTTTTTTGCAATGTGGCCGTGAAGATTTGCAGCTTTTAATCTTTTTTTCACTGTAGTAACAGAAATTTTCCTTGCATAATCGCGATTCATTTCGGCGGCGATTTCTGGTCCTGTCAGTCTTCTATACACTCATCGTCAGCGTGAGTTGTTATTCTTTTACAACCTGAACGTACCCGATCTCTTAAGGTGCCCGTGCGTTGATATCTCCGAATAATATCACTAACAGTCGATTAATTAGCAGGTATTTTTTCGGAAATTTAATGCACCGAATAACCTTCATGATGAAAAGCAACAATTACAGAGCGCTTTCCTAGAGGTGTCGGTTTTCCTCTCGGCGTTTCAATAACTCTAATCAGGTCCACACAAAAAGATACGCTATTAACACTAACGAACGCACAAGCAGGTTTATTTAGAAACTAAAGCATTTATCAATACGCAATACACTTTCGGGTGGACTGTTCCCACTCCAAAGAGTATTGTAAATTTATTACTTACAATATTGTGCCAAGAATGATCTTATTTGTGGCGATGAGGATTATTCTAGAAATTACTATAGTGGGTCATAAAATATAATAGGCTTTTAATCATTCTCTAATTGATATTTTTGAAAATTTGCCTGTACAATTAAGAAATAATAAACTTCATAAAGAAGGTAAATGTTATTTGTATATAAAAGCAATTATACTATCTTTTAGTAGAGTTTAGAACATTTTACTTCGTGTCCGAACTAATATGGACAGTAGTGTATATTCTATATCGCTTAAATCATAGGCCATACCAACGGTTTTAGGATGATGAAAATGTGTAGACAACTGTATACAACAATGGAAAGATAATATATACTTTCGTATTACATTATATGAGCATATCCTGTTTGTTAACAGTATCCCATCGGAAATAAAGTTTACCTTTTCGACAAAGCGTACCACCGCAAACGTAAAACAAGGATACCCTCGTCAAAGAGGTATTTCGGTCGATTTCCTCTTTTTACTTACACATCAAAATATTTAATTTCGCTTTCCCTTCTATTTCAGAAATGTTTTGATTTCGGGTAAACGCAAATTTTATTTCTATCAAAACATACGCTTTTATTATTAAACTCGGCCGCGTTTATTTGTAGCTTGTGAAAAAGCTTTTTTTTGTTAAAGGAACCAAACGATCCTAATCCGGAAATTGTTTCTTTTCTTTTCCAGTCGACGTTGTGGGTAGCGAAGTTCAAAACTGCTTATTCGTCAACACGCCACTTACAACAGACTTTCGTCAATCAACGTTTCTGTGAAGGCCCTTTGATGTTCGAGCTCGAATGCGAGATTGACTACGTACGTGACGTAAAAGTGTGCAAGTTAAAAATTATTTACCGGAGATATTTTTGTATAACTGTAGTAAAACTCCTATGGTCATGAATAGAAAAGGTATTTACATTTTAGTAATTAGTTTACACCTCTGGTACTGGATCTTGAAGCCTTGTTTTTTTTTTCTGCGATACCTTTTCGTGGTTATTTATTAATATATAAATTTAGATGGTATCGGACCAAAATATTAAATTGACTAACTTGTAAAATATTTGGCTTCATTTTGAGTTTCTCTATTTTTTACAGGAGCTTTTAGAATGTGTGGTGGCAGATGAGCCAAAAACGATCTTATTCTGCAAAACATATATTTAGCGTGACGCCCAGTCTTATTTTCTTAAGCAGAAACACATATTTAACTGAGATTTCTCGTTAGTTTTTTTATTAACTAAATTGCACCAGGTGTAACGATAACTGTGACTGCTGATCGGATTGGATAATGTGGATACAGAAAATGTAGTTTCAACAAGACGGGGCCACAGCTCACACATAGCGCTGGGCATTTGATCAATTTAAGAAGAGACGTGGAATGGCTTGCGCGTTGCCCGATTTCAGTCACTGTGACTTTTTCGTTTGGGAATACCTAAAGCAAAGGTTTCTGAACGACATCCTTTCATCTCTTGAAGCGTTGAAAGAAAGCTTCCGACAGGAAATCAACACCATTTCTCCTCAGCTAACTCATGGAGTGTGAGTATTGACAATGACGGCCGCCATTTGCCTAATATAATTTTTAAAACACATTAAAAAAACTACTCTCTCTGCCCCAAATTATGGTATATATTTCCCTTTGCAATTTGTCCCAAAAACTGCATGTATGTATTTAGAAAATTAGTAATTCAATCTGTAACTTAATTTAAACGTACATTGATGAAAATTTTCCACATTTAAAGCACAATTCAGTTGTTTCAATGGTAGTTTGGTTGCGTATAATAGAAGCAGGTTAATGCCTTTACCGGCGAAGTTTTTCTTTATTCGTGAACTCAATTTTACAATTTTTGCATCCTGAGGCCATCATGGTTGACTCCATGCACTTTTGTAGTGTAAAGAATACGTTACCTAATTTTTCCTTAGTTAATACGTCGAAGGCACTTTTAACATAATTCATCCATAGTCTTTGGCGATATTTGGTCCTGCAAAGACTGAGTAGCATTGAAGAAGCCAAGGTCTAAAACATTCAAATCAGAACTATTCGGTGGATGTGATTTGAACTTAGTACACCATCAATCTCTTGATCCTTCGGCCACTAATTCTGCATCGTTGTTGCAAGAATGCGGTTTGGCATTATCTTGTTGAACGTAAATTGTCTTGTCTTTATGCGGTTTTGGAAATTTGGATCTAATGACTGGTGGACTCGATGTTTTTGGTCATCATTGTTCTTCTTGCCTGGTTCTTGCTGTTTTCTTTTGCAGGTTCTGTATAAACAAAAGGCCTGAGCCCTATCTTACCGTTAAATTATTGTTTTCTGGCACTGTCATAGCGTGGTATGGCCACTGCAGCCACAAACATAACTTTAGTTACGAACCGTTTACTTTTACAGCGCCTTTCTGGTTCTGCTTCGTCCAGCGTGATGTAACAAAACATCGATTTGATTTAACCTTCGACAAACAGAACTCTATTTTCGTTTTTTTGTTATAGTCCGTTAGCTTCACTGCCAAGAATATTCTTTTAACGTGTCAAACAAAATACGAAAAACGATCGATTTCGGAATGTTAATTGCAAACGACAAACTCCGAATTATGCCACGGCGAGTGGACGTTGATTTCATACAAATTCTCCGAGTAATTCTTGCGCTTTCGACCACAAGTCTTTTTTCTGGAAGCCACATTGGTACAAATATTTCCTTCGCTGAACTGTTCCTCTGCCCTATTCCAAATACGCGTAACAGTTAATCGGGAAATATCACACTTCCCTGCAGCTTGACCAATAACACCGCGCTTCAATTTTCTGTCAGTTTGGTGTTGTAACAAGAACTATATAATTCCAGTACGCTGTTCATACGTTAGTTGCTTCACCTTTACGTCTCTTTTGTACATTTCGTGACAAATATCTCCCATAGTTTTGATACAACGGGTATCTTGTGATTGTCGGACAAATTGACATTTCTCAACTGACGCATGCGTAACAACTGAACTGTTTTTAAACATAGCCGCCTAATACTTTATTAGAAACACCACATATAGATTATATTAAATTGATAAAAACTCGTTAGTTACCAAAACTTTAATCCTTAATCCATAAATTTTAGAGAAATATTTTACGTTCCTTTCAAAAATATATTTAGCTTTATTGTAGTTAAATTTCTTTGTATACATCTTCAAAGCGTAGGAGATCTTTATGCCCCAGCCTGTATACACTCAGACGTCTATTTGTTTCATTTGACAAAAGATATTAACAAGCAAAATAAAATGCAATAGCTGATACTACATTAATATGTCGGATGATTGCAGCAATTTTTGATATCAAATGTTACTAGTTTCGCTGAATAAATTTAGTGATATTTTATAAGATGGTATGATTTTACGTCATTGATGGACCGAGGTTGGTTGTTAAATTGAACGAAATATACACAGATAAATATTCATTTAGCTGTAGTGTTTCTATTTATAGTTTGTAGTTTATCATTGTTAAATTGGTTTAATTCGAAAATAAATCGTTCTATTTAAGAATATCGCGTATTTAAATTGAAATTCGCTTAGAACTAATGTAATCATATAAAACACCTTGATTAATTGTGATCAATTCCAATCGAAGCTGTATTAAAAATAGCTATAAGTGTTCTCTTTTAATACAGACATTTTAAAAAGGTTATAGAGAAATATTATCAATCGTTGGGGATGGTAAGAAGCATTCATTTAATTATTCACTCACCATACCCTTTGCTTCTTTAAGATTTTCAATAACATAATTACAATACTGTAATAGTGGGACAGGAAAACATAGTTTATTCACATCCTAAGGTACATCTCCACGCTTGTCATCCTAGTTGCTTCCCGTTAGATGGTCGCTGAAATTTTTAACTACTTCGAATGCATCCCGCCAAAAAAAGGTTAAAGCATTGTGCAATTTTATTTGTTTAAGACTCCAATGGTGATTTCGTAAAATCATCGTCATTGATTTAAGACGACTAGAGATGAAGAGATTGAGAACCTTTTCGAGAAGTGTTTAACTCTGCTAAATGCAGTTTTTGTAATATATCTGCACATATCATCTACATCTAAATGAATTTTGCAAGTTAGAAAACATTGTAAACGTTGATTCTTCTCCTATTGGCAGCTCCCTTGGATGCAAAATGAATATTTTTGTTAGAAATTAATTTTACACTCACTGAAAATAACACCAAACATTAGAAACTTGCCAAACCCTCATAAATCGTTCTGTACTGTATAGAAGATGGGTAGAAACAAGATTGAAAGATACAGTACTTTGTAGAATATTATTTGGATCGGTTACTATTGTAGAAAGAATGTTTATCTGTTTATGTAACAACGTCTTTTTCCGTGTTTACGTGTTACTGTTGCACTTTAAGTTATTGCTTGTATGCGCTTGATATTTTTTCGTTATGGGTAAAAAAAGAACATACCAAGTAGAAAAAAAACTGCGTATTGAGGCATTGTTGGGAACAGGAGTGTATTCTCAACGCACAATTGCAAAGAAAGAAAAAGTATCCTGACAAACAGTGCAGCGAATCGCCGTTTTAATGAAGGAAAAGTTACCCACTACAAGTACCGAAAGAGCGTTTTGCGGCAAAAAAAAAGGATCACTCCTAATCGAGATGATCGACGTATCCTGCAACTAGCAACTGATGTAATGTCTCAACAAGTAATGCAAATATCCACGCGTACAATACGTAGACGATTGTACGAAGTCGGATTAAAATGCAGACGACCCCTGAAAAGGCCAAGATTAAGACCGATGATGAAGCAAGCAGGTTACGAACGGGCAAAACGTCATCAACAGTACACAATTGGAGATTGGCGAAAGGTAAGACAAAATAACTTAAATAAATATGTAAATGAAGCAATGTTTTTTTGTTTGAACAAAGATCATATTCAGCGATGAGTCAAAACTAGAAGCCATGACCGAAACAGCTCAATTTATTACCGACGTTCATATGAACGGTTTGGTGAAGCTAGTGCACTAGAAACGGTGAAACACCCTCCGTCAGGTATGGTCATGTACATCAGTCGGAGGTCCTCGACGACTGTATTTTTGCCAAGGTATTACGAATCAACACCAATATAAGCGTGTATTTAAGAATGTCTTGATGCCATATACCAATGAGTCAGATCCGAATGAAGGCCTTTACACATTCATGCACGATGAGACAGTATGCCATATGGCCAAATCCATCCAAAGTTTCTTGGAAACGTACGCTCTGCCAGTGTGACCTTGGCCGGTAAATTGTCCCGACCTTAATGCAATTGAGAACGTGTATAGTGTTCTAAGATCATGCGTGTATTCGAGAAGAAACACTACAAAAGGGCAAGTAGTAAGAAATATTCGGGATGTGTGGTTAGATGACGCTACAATAAGACATAACATTAACACTTGCATAGACAGTATGCCAAAAAGTAATAAGAGCAATTATAAAAGCCAAAGGAAGCATTACAAAATATTAGTTATATAGTTATGACGATGCTAACGTTATGCTCTTTTAATGCCTCCTTTGCTCAAATTTGTTCCATCACAGCAAAGGTTTATCGTACTCAAAGCACATTATGTTTCTATTGAAATAAAATTATAAAGTAAAACCTTGGACGTCGACTCTTATTTATCCATACTGTTATATACGAAGAGACATTTAGTGCAACGCTAATGATTGAGATTACCGTATTTTAAAGGAAAACAAAAAACCGGATTATCTTAAAGAAAATATGAAGCAACATCTTCGAATAAAGCCATTATACTGCTGAAATCAACATCTATTCTTAAAACCCATAATAAATTTAACGAGTTTCAAAAAAGAAAACACGCCGAGAGGGATTTAAAAAAGAAATCCTTCGTCTGTCCTTTTATTAATGTCTCCTTTTTTTATTCCCTTCCTTTACCACCCTCCCACTTTATTTGAATGGCCGCTGAATCTTCGCGTAAGAGACAAAATGTAACGCAAACAAGCACGCTCAAAGAGTTTAGCTAGTCGGAGCTTTTTCGTTATAATTATGCAAATGATATCTGCGTCTTTCTCTTTAACATCGAGCCGAAGTGCATACATATGTTCCGCTAATTTTGAACACTACGCGAGACGGAGACCGAAATACAGTAGCGGTAGACGAAAAACGGTGGCCGCGATGATGCAGCGTGACCTTCTTGGGCGTCAAATTACGCTTATTTACCAGCAAGACAGTTAATGAAGGTGGGCGAAAGCATACACACAACAGACATGACAACGACGATGCGTCTCAACTTGTATGTATGCATATGAACGTACGTAATTCTTAGCTTTATGATTCATTTAGCGGCCGTCACGTTTTCGTTGGGTGTGTATTAATTGCAAAGCGCAGTTAGTTGTGGTCGTACTTAGCGAAGCGTCAGCATCAGCGGCGGCAGTGTTGAAGGCACTTTGATAACCTAATTTGCGAAGTGTTATTATGAGAGACTAAGGCTTTGTAAAGGCGACGTTGGAACTTTGACCTAAGACAACTGCGGTGAAGTTGTGATGACTTTGGACTAAACAGGCGATGGCTGCAAAATTAAGGAGTTTTGGAGATGTTACACAGGACGTTAGAAGTTCTCTAGATAGTTATAGTGTTTTAGGAAAAGATAAAAAGCAAGATGGCAACGTTAATAGGTTTCGGAGTTGAACTACAATAGACATGCTGTTGAAATAATATGAAATGAGGGCATTGAAGTAGAAATATTTAGTGTTTGAATCAATTTAAGGCTGTTGCAAATCTTATTTATAACCTATTCAAAGAAGTAAATAATGCTTTCAATTGCTTGGCACTTCTAATGCAATTATTTGGTATTTTATATAGGCCCCAATGTTCATAAGTTTTTAATTCGGAACATGTGCACCTCGGGATCTGTCATGAGATGAATGAAAGGGAAAGAAACGAGATGCTTTTAACGATTTCTTATAGGACCTCTGTTCTCTTCATGAATACGTTCAGTTTTTATTTTATTTCGCTACTTACCTTTATCAAAGTGCTTACTTTCCCATTAGCTATTGACTTCCTTCGATAGTTGTTAGCGCTTAACTTGAAGTTACATCGATACACTTCTTTATGTGATCGTCGATTACAGTTCTCTTAGCATTTGATTCATATTCTAAAATTTCCCTTCATACCCATTATTATTAGTAAGAAACTACTCCAACACAAAGTTTAACCACACAAAGTTATGTGATCATTGTAAAATAAATATTTGGGAAGTGTTTTAGTTGCCATGATGACATATCGAAGACAATTGTGAACTAATATCAGAATCTGGTGATGATACTCGAACAATTAAAGCTTTTTTTTTAAATTTCATGTCGAAACTGCATCATTTGCAAGTGATACTTTCTTATTATTAATACCTTGTTACTTTGCTTTAAATTTTCATTATCATTTTCTCATAAAAAAATTAACTTACATATTCAAAGTAAAACCTTAAATAAAAGAATCCACTACAATATAAATCTCTTTACGAGTCCTAAGAAATTACACGATAATATACATATCTATATAAAGCGCGGCGCAATCGGTATAGACGGTTTTTAAAATGCCACTATTCGAATATGAATAAAGTTGGGGGTATAATCGATGGCCTAAATGAATCCCCAGTTTAGTTAGCCATCGAGATGTTACCACTGAATCAGCCAAGCTTTTGTGTTATTTAATAACACGTGACGAGGCGCATTTCCACAGATCGGGATTTGTAAATAAGAACAATTTCCAATTTTGGGCATTAGGTTACCGAATACCCTCAATAACGAACAACCTCTGTATTCTGAAAAAGTTATCGTGAGGTGCGGTATGTCCGCATTCTTAATTCTAGGCCCGTACCTTTTCGGGGAAGAGGACCATACAGTGCCTGTAACGTCTCAACGGTAACTGGTGATGCTCCAAAATGTTCTACCTACTGAATTGAAACGATCTGGCATAAATCATGACGACTCATGTTTACTGATCGACTTACATCTCAACATAGTGATTTTAATTGTCCGTCAAGGTCAGTGGATTTAACCAGTTAATTTTTCGATGGGATTACCTTAAGGCTGAGGTTTTCTAAACTGTTCCTTGAACGCGACAAGTTTTAAGTCATCATTACACAAGAAACTCAAAAACGATATTAGTCATGACTTCATAAATTATCGGAAAAGAATGGTGGCCATTTAACAGATGTTGTTTTCAAAAAATTATTTTTGATCTAGGACTGATACAGAACTATTACATAATAATTTTAAAATTATTTGATTAGTACAAAAATTTGCTAACCAGTTGAAGGAGGAAATTCATAATGCAAAAAGACAAATTTGACTATCTAACATGTTTAACATGCCCACAACTCCACAAAATTTCCATAAATCAAAGGTTTATGTACAGAATTATTTATTATTACAGGAAACCTAAGGCAATCCTTGACTAGCTACACTTGAAATATTCTAATTAATTTACAAAACGAAATGTGAGATCAAAAGATAGAATTAATTTTGAAGAACTTGAGAAGATTCGACGTCTATAACCTTCGATATCGTACTCACTGGCTCGCCTTTAGGATGGACTGGCCTTCGGCTTTCAACGTAAGTGTCCGAAACTTCCAAATTCTGTATGTAGTATCAGCTGATACACTTTATTATTGCATATAATCCGAAGATATTTACAAAATTTACGAAGTTATATGAGAAAAATAACAATTTATTCTTTCTCAGGAGAAAGGATGCCAACATGTCTCACCTTTGGAGCCGATCTTCATCCGTCTGTTCTTCTTTTGTTTTATATCCATGGCAACGCATTTGTTCGCCTGTATGGTAGGCTACTCAGTACACACAGACATACTAGATACGTGTGACATAAAGGAAATTTCTGCCAGCCGTGCCATCCTTTCGTCGTACGAGAAATTTCGAAGATTATGAGTACAATTTCGGAATAATGCATATTCATACAATGTAATTGAAATGAGTGAGTACTGTATATTAAACATCTTTTAAAGATGAAATTTTGAAATATTTGTTTATATAAGAAATATATATGATAAACGATAGTAAAGTTTACGTCTCCTCTGCAAGTGTTGTTGAAGGGACTCTTAACAAGAAAAATTGTGAATAATTAGTTATTAAAGGATACCCCAGTAGATATCTGTAAAGCTTTGGAAAGAAACCTGTACAGATTGAATAACTGTGTTTAAAATTTCATAAAGAGGGTGTACTGATGGTACTTCGCCTCCAACTTCTAACATCAACCAAAATAAAAAATAACGGCGTGCACCAAACAGTGACGAAAAATATATCTGCAATAGGTGAACTACTAAAATTTTAGAAGAAATTCATTGGTAAATCAAAGACAACAATTTAAATCATTACTCTTTTACACATTGGGTGTTGGTTTAGATTAAATTTCAGAAATTTTCGCCAGTCCTCTCTGTTCTTTGCAATTTTCTGAGCTTCATCCCAAGTTTTTCTTTCTTATGTAAAATTTTGCGTATTTCTTTATTCCAGCTTACTTTTGGCCTCCTTCTTGATTTTTTCTTCTGTATCTTTGCTTTCCAGACCTGCTTAACCGGAGTTGTACTGTCCGTCCTTTGTAGATGTTCCCATCTTGCTAATTGTCTTTGTTCGACATAACTTTCTATTGGCTCTGTCTATAGCTCTCTTCTGGTTTGTTCATTTCTTACCCCGCCTCTTCTAGTTACATGTTTTACTCTTCTTAAATATTTCATCTCTAGCGCTTGGATCTTTCTTTTTTCTTGACGATTGGGCGCCCAGATTTCACATCCAAATGTGAGGATTGATCTGAATACTGTTTAATAGACCGCCATTTTTATTTGTTTTGTTATTTCGTTCCTGTTTATAAATCCTGAGTTCATAGTTACATCCATAGTTATTAAATTCTTAAGTACTGGAAATCTCTAACTTGTGGTATTCCTGTTGCTCTAAGTTGTATGTGTTTAACCATTACTTTTGTTCTGTCGGTTCTACTATTTGTTTGAATTCCTTTTCTAACAATTGTTCGTAATAGAATCGTAACGAATTGAAATAAAATTTCATTTCAATACGAATTTAGTTGGGTTATTGAGAAACACCAAAGCAGTTTACCATTTTTATCTAGTATAGTACATTAATTCTTGTCCACGTTGTACGTCCAGAATGCCCCGCGCATGTAATCTTTTCAAGTACCGATTCAAACATGGCACGGACGAATGCCGATACATGTGTCAGTACTGTTGTTTCCGCATTCGCAGCACGTATGTCATTTGAATACAATGGGAGATTTCCCGACGAACGAAATAGTTTCCCCGGCTATACGCAGAGGCTGCAAGAGGTAGGGAGCATCGCCGTGGCGAATAATTGGTGCCTGAGTTGCGAGCCTTTTTTGTGTATCATTGAATCTCTTTCGACGCTTTCCACACAAATACCCGGTTTTATTGCCGTCGAGGTTCTCGAAGTCGGGAGATGTATACGAGAATATATCTTGGTTTCGAGTGTGATTCGAGATCCGTGTAGAACATCGAAATGAACGTGTAAACTGCTCGCGTAGAAGTAATGACGAAATTGTTTGTTTTGTGTAACGTCAGAGGAATGCAAAATTACGTTTGTATCTAACGGCAGCCGCTTTTTGTTGTAGATCGAAGTTTTCGTTTAACGTTTTCGGTCGTAAATTGTTTGTTCTATGTTGTATGCTTTTACAAAAAATGACCTGAAAGTAATTAAACTTTCATTTACCCCTCGGGGGAATTTCGGGGAATTTTCCTAAGATTCACGTTGGTACACACCATTAGAGAGTTATACCTTTAAATTTCATACAGCTATTCAATTGGTCTTCTTGCCCCCATTATTTACCAATGATGGGGGGCAAGAAGACCATCATGCAATATTGCGTTATTTCATATTTTAAAAGACGATCATATGCTTTTGCTTATGCAGTGACAAAATATAAATGGATTTTCTCCTAAAAGAAATTTAACAACTTGACAATTCGATTTGCCAGTCGAGCCATTTACCGGTAATTTATTGTTTATTTTATAGCATCTATGAACCTTAAAAAGGTTATGTAAATTTAATCATGAAAATATACTTTGAATATTCAAAATATATGAGAAAACACCTAGGTATATGTATCTCAAAATAGAGATATAAGTGTGTAATGCAGTGATATAACACGCTTTTGCTTATATTTTAGTACAATACTTATTTACTCGCATGTAAGTGGAACAGACAGCAAACATTATACATGGAGATATCCAACACTCGTTTATTTTCTGCTCACTGCTAAATTGTTCAAACTACCTTAATTCCATTTTGAAGTATTGTAGGTTATTCCACAAACTAACATAAATGCATATAATTTTTGCTTATTCAAACCACAACATTAACATATTTTCGATTAAAAGATGCATCATGACTATATTATATTAAGATATATTGTGTTATTTGGTAACGTGCATTGTTTTACTCAATAAGCTAAGCTGGTGATTGCCTAACAATTTAGTATTTATTTAGGAAAGTATTGATCGTTGGATTTATTTAGAACTATTAAAGACCAATTTGAGGATAAGTGCGGAGAAACTACATCCAGAAAAACGCTGGATATTCCAACAGAATCTGGGATCCCAACCATACTTCTGCCACTGTAAAAGAATGGCTATGATATAACGTACCGAAACAAGTGAATCTCTCTCCCCAGTCGCCGAATATGAATAAGAAATAAGGCATCGCTACAAAGCACCTTACTAGGTGAATGGACAAAAACTCCAAGAGAGAATTTACAGAAAAACTTCTGTATTCGATCCCACTACGTTCAGAGGCAGTTTTTCAATCACAAGTAGGAGCAACTGAATATTAAAGTACTATTTCCGTGAATACAATGTAGTTTTTATGTTATGTATGATGACTTTTGTGACTTTGCTCATGAACACTTCTCAGAATTTGTATATAAAAATGTATTGTCCATGCAATTGTTGTTTATTGGCAACATATGCTTCAATAAATCTATTTCATTGGTAAAAGAGTATTATTTCTGTAATAATTAGCAATTTGTGGGGTGTACGAAGACTTTTGTGAATGACTGTATATTGTGTTAGAAAATGGCCTATCTGTAATAAAATCAAATTGAAAATTCAATATTAAATTGGTTTTATTAAGATACAGTAGAGTTTGCTTACAAGGGACTCGTATATAACGTACTTTCGGATACAGCGTACACTTTCCTTGGTCCCGGCAAAGCCTTATTTGCAGTAATGTATTTTTGTTCTGATATTACGTATATATTTATTACATACTTCTGTTATTATGTACAAAAATCTTGTTCAAAAAAGAATTATGTTTTTTCTTATAACGTACTTATTATGTAAATCTGGTATAAAGTAGTATGCAGTATGTGTTAAATACCGGGGAATTACCTTTATCGACGGAATAGTAGAAGCTCACACATTATAATCGCTGCTAGGTAGGGCGTATTATATAATGTACTACAGGAATTTTCTTATTTTTTTTTTCGCACAAGTGCAGTTATCGTTTGTTAAAGTTAGGGACATTTGCTTCGATAGATTAAGTGCAACTTTACGTATTAAAAATGAGTATTTCTACCGAGCGGCGGGGTAAAGCATTATCAGTTGAACAGAAAATAAATATAATTAAATAAATTCAAAATTGTAAAAAGCAATCTGATATCTGTCGTGCTAAATGTCTCAGAAAAACAACAGCTTCTACCGTAATGAAAAATAAAGATGAAATTCTCACATTGAAACGGACAAACAAAAGTGTCAAGCGATTACGTAAACCGGTAGAGTTGATGAAGCTTTATTGCGATGGTTTGAGTATCAACGAACCAATAATATACCAATCAGCGGTCGTATGTTCAAACTAAAGCAGCAGAATTAGCCAAATTATTCAACGACAGCGAATTTAAGTGCACAAGCAGGTTGGTTACACCGTTTTAAAAGACGTCTGGTTACATTCACAGCGAAAGTGCAAATGTAAATTTAGAGGAATGTAAGATGAGGCTGCAATGGACCCCCTAGTGATAAATAAAATAAAATATATATGCACCTTGCATATAATTCTATTACTATTTATTATTATTGTGTATCTTTTTATTATGTTATGAATAAAAATACATTTCGATAGTATATACATAATCTTTGGTTGTATTCTTTTATAATATACTTCTTTTTTAACGTACTATTTGATGGTATTTACGAGTACGTTATAAGCGACTGCTACTGTATATCCGTTTATTACTGACATTAGAGCAATTACCTTTTTTTATAAACTGATAGTTATCTCGAAACCTTTAGTTGCTTCAGGTAGTAACACTCAAAGAAACACAGGTTATTAATAAAGATTAACATTAATAAATCAACAGATGACACTAATCGCGTCTCTCCAATTATAATGGGAAATAAGTTCTAAAACTATGCAACCCTTTTATAAGGAGAATAGTTAGAAAAAAACGCAAGTACCTGCCACGTAAATGAGAAATGATTCTAATTAGAATGGGTATGTATACATTCGTAATTCTATTACGAATAAATTTATACTCACGTTGGGATTTGCTTTCAATTTGCCCTGCTACACTTCACGTTTATGTAATCTGTAAGTGTAATACGTGTATGTAAGTAAGTAGCGCCGAGTAAAGCCGCTTGGCATAAAGTACGATCGTTCGGTCCCGAGCGTTCGCCGTGTAATTGACCGTGACCGCTTAAAAAAGGACATGATCGTTTACGGAACGTTCACGTACAATTTCAGTAATCATGGGACGTCGTTTATATGCGACGACTGTCTGCGTTGTGTTAGGCCTCTCGTGCGCCTGTATTTGTACATATAGAGGACGTAGGGGTCGGCCGAATTAAGTTTTTTTACGCGCGTTGTAATGCTCGTAACGAATGTTAAGTTAGGCGTCCTTAGAACAACGTATTTAGACGAAATCGTGAAAAAGACGGTCGGAATGTGAATGAGGATCAATTAAAAATTAATGTTTCGACTGGGCTGATGATGTAATGCCTAAAATTACCCATATAATTTATGTTTTTTGTTTGTAATTATTATTATTTCCGTTCAAAAGATTACTATTTTAAGGAAATTTTTATAATTGCTACTCTTTGTAAGGAAATAATAAAGATGACTTACAATTATACAGAGGTTTATTCACCACGACTGCATGTTAGTACACATATCTCTAAAAGTAATGAAATTTCCACGAACGTTTCTATGGATAAGAAGTATTTTATAAAAATATTTTTAATTTTATGGCGTACTCGATTAAATTAGATTCTTGACAAATATAAAAAAAAACACAAAGAACAGAACAAGCAAATACATCGACAATCTAAACACTCTACTAAGGAATTAAAGGGGTTATCTGCAAGGCAGGTCTTCAATCGGCTTTTAAATAATGTTATTGAAAGTTTTAATTATTCTGTATTTCGGATCCCGTTCATAATTGGAAGTTGTGAAGAAGAATTCTGAAGTTTTTGGGTGCTTGTGTAGGCATATTAGCACTCACAATATTCTCATTTTTTTTGCAACTAGTGCTTTGTAACATGAAACACACGATTACCAACAACTGGTACACTTGCTAGCAAAAATTTTCCAGGACATCCTCAAGCAACATCCAGGGGCGCCGATGAACGTATAAAATTATTTAGTAAGAGAAATAAACAGCTCTTGAAATTAGGGCGGAAATGAATCGGGCTAGAAACAGGAAGATATCCGTTAGCACAGTGAATTGTCGTTTAAAAGAAGCAGATCTCCATGGCCGTATTGCTACGTCGTGGGAATAAACAAAAACGTTTCCAGTGGGCTGATACTCACAAAGACTGGACAATAGAATAATGAGGAAACGTACTATGATGAGTCCCAATATCAAGTGTTTGCTCAAAAAACGGCATAACATTTGTTAGGCGCTCAAAAGATGAGAAAATGTTTTCTGAGTGTATCACACTAACAGTAAAGAAAGATTGATGGAATAACGAGAAAAGAGAATTATCGCGAGATATTCGAAGAAAATGGGCTACCATTCGGATTAACCTTAATACGCAACAACGTTGAGTCGATGCGCGATAACGATGTGATGTTCTTATTATGCAAAAACTACTTCGCTGGTGCAGAGGGAGTATTACAAATAATCGCTTGGCCTTCCCCAGAGCCCGGATCTTAATCCGATAAAGTTGGACAAACTGAACAGACGAATTAGAAGAGAATGTCTAACGTCCAAAACCCACTTCTGGACGGTCTTGCAGAGAACTGGAACAATATTCCTCAAGGTACACTGAGGAAATTGGTAGAAAGAATGCCGCGAATTGTACGAGTAGTTATTAATCAAGAGATAAGTTTTTTGATGAGAAGAACATACAACTTTATGTTTTCCAATGTTTATTATTACTTTTCTTTTGTGTACATATGTGCAATAAGTCGTAGATAAATAAATATTTTTCTTATAATACTTTGTTTAAAGTTTTGAAGCAAGCATAAAATTTTACATGAAATGGAAAGTGTCCATACTATTATGAGCGGTAGTGTATATATTAAAGCAGCCTCCTAGCGTCCTTGAAATCACATCGCACTATGGTGGATTTGAAGCCACAAAAGGATCGAAGGAAGTGGAAGGGCTAATACATTGGTCAAAGAAGCAGCAATTATGCCTTATCAGGGACCTGTTATGGTCTACACAAAGGATACAAAATCAGAAAAGGTCATCGCATTTTGAAAACACTCCTGAAGAAGTGCACCAAAGACATGACTATCTGTCCGCAAAGAGAACCTCGGATTGGTCGCAGGAATACTGTTGAAACACACAGTTCTTAAATATCATTTATGCCAACTCTGGAAAATTGAGGACCAGCTCTACCATCTGTGTCAGGAATATCCCGAAAGAACAGACTGCATATAATGTATAGACTATCCGTCATAAGTTCGATCGCACCGCAAATATATTGTGTGGCACTTAGAACTAGGGAAATTCGCTCTTAAAATAACATTTACAATCTAATGTTGTATGTGCGTAGGACAATTTAAAGAAAAGAAGTGACCGGTAGGCATCACAGCAGAAAGCGAAGTGGAAGATCGAGATCAACCACAGAACGAGATGACCAATACATCCAAGTGATTTCCCTAAGAAATCGTCACCTTACCGCATCGCGAATTACGGAATTCAATTTATAATACAATGCTCTCTGCCAGTAAGTGTGTCGACAATAGAACGCAGATTAATAAAAGCCAGTCTGAGAGGTCCTATAGTAGTAAGAAAACCACAGTTAAGTTCTATACTCAAACGGAAAAGATTAAACTAAACATAAGCTCATTCAAATTGGAGTGTAAATGATTGAAATAATGTGTTATGGACACACGAATAAAAATTCGAATTATTCGGAAGTAAACGTTACACATTTCTTCGGCACTGCTCTGGAGAAGAACTATTAGACGAACATATTTCAAACACAGTCAAACATGAAGGGGGAAACATGGTATGTGGTTGTTTTGGAGGTGGAATGGTTGAAAAATTAGTTAAAATAGGTGAAAGAATGAGAAAAAAGATGTGTATTTGAGAATACTAGAAAACGATGAGGTACTAACTAAATATGAATTAATTGGGGAGGGGTTTATTTATAAGCAAGATAACGAGCCTACTGAATAAAATAATGGCTCTTATCTTGATTTAAAATAAAACCTTTTGGTTTTCTTGCCTTTATTTGTGGTGCTGCTTGCCCGTTACAAGCTTATAGAAACCATAGATAATAATGGTTGCATCCCCTTTTCCGTCTACATAGCTATGTGTGCTCTATTCTTCACTAGGTGCCGCACGGCGCGAAATTCAAAATAGTAGAGCCAAATACCATAAGGACCCCAAACACCCCACAAAGATGGTTAGAGCTTACTTTCAAGGCAAATCTTTTGAAGGAACCCTACCCTTTATAAAGTGGTCGTCACAGGAGTCCTGATTGCAACCCCAGACAGAGATTTTGTGGGATTACTTGGATCGTAAGGTCAAGAAAAAGTCTCTGACTAGAAAAGCAGCATTATTAAAGTAAAAGGGTGTTACTTCGAAGAAATATTACGACACTATGTATTTTATTGAAATGTACTATTTTCTCAATAAAACGTTTTAAATTAATAAGTAAAGCTTGCTCACTTTTTAAATTTCTAGCAAACATTATCGATTTAGTTTATTTTGTTATTTGATATGGTGCAATTAAACTTATAACGAGTAGTGTATGTTGTCGTCACTCAAAAAGGAATATCTAACACCTTCTTAACTAAAGAACAAAGATTTTATGGAACCAATGCCAAGATTTATTAAAAACCTCAAACTATTCTAACTACATTAAGAGCATTATCCCATTAGATCCTTCTAAGGGCGATATGACTACGGACAGTGCCTTGACCCATTCCAATAATGACAATAACAGTGCATGCCATTTCTTTGCTTTTTATAAGACGTACATAAAATGAATTTAATCTCTAACATTTTTTTATGCAAAAACATTTCTCTTTGAAATATCATATTTTTTAGGCTACCTTTTGGACCTGAATCAATGAATGCTTAACGTCAGGAGAGACTACCGTAAAATTTTTACGATATATCTGCACTAAAAATTGAGCCTACAGTGACTGAAAATAAACTTTTATAGCGTTCTAGTTATGATTTAACTACCCTTCTCTTAGCCTATGGTTTAATTAGAAAACTTTACCGATTTTCCAATAAAACAATCGCCTAATTAAAAAGTCAGCGCGGCATATCCGTCAAAAATAGGAATTTAGGAGAAATATAACACGGAATCGTGTCGCGGTGTTCCGTCGCTGGCTCGATATTCTTTCAACACGTCGATACTTTTCAGCGGAAGGTCGGCGAAGAATTTAATTATAGAAATCCCCCGGTTGTCTGT
Organism: Trypoxylus dichotomus; assembly: GCA_023509865.1. Lineage (NCBI taxonomy): Eukaryota > Metazoa > Arthropoda > Insecta > Coleoptera > Scarabaeidae > Trypoxylus > Trypoxylus dichotomus. The sequence continues at coordinate 64,176,497 of CM042076.1, read as the reverse complement.
CGTATACGTTCGTATTCCTTCTCTTTCTTTCCTCCTTTCGACGCCGGTCTTCGCCGCCGACGGTGCGTTTGTTTTCTCTCACTTTTTTTTCCGGTTGACGCGCACTATCGACGGATAATTTGGCGTTTATTGCAAAACGCCAGATTTACAAATTCGCAGGGCGTTCTTCGTCCTTCAATACCAGCTTTCGTACTTTTTACCTCTACAGGTTAGAAACAATAGATTTCCAGACTGGAAAATAAGGTTGCCGAAGAAGTTTCGAAATGGGAAATGTTTTTAATCATCATGGCGAAGAGAACGGTAGTTAAAGGGTGTTTTTATAGAGGTATAGAATGATATTGAAATGGAATAAAACAAAGATGAATTTTCTAAATTCACATGAAATTTACTTTATTCGAAAGATAATCTTCTCGCATTATAATTTAAATATGACTTCTGGCACATGACCGCCACGGCTGACTCGAACGTAGCCTAATCTGGAGGTCCAATTTTCGATTACTTCTTTCAAAATTTGTGGCCGTATATCGGCAATAACGCGGCGAATGTTGTCCTCCAAGTGGTCAATTGTTTCAGGCTTATCGGCGTAGACTAGCGACTTCACATATTCCCACAGAAAATAGTCTACCGGCCAATTGACGGGTCCGAAACGTTGAAACTATGCGGTTACCAAACGTTTCCTTCAGTAAACCAATTGTGACACGAGCTGTGTGACATGTTGCGCCGTCTTTTTGAAACCACAGCTCCTGCAAATCATGGTTGTTCAATTGATGAACGAAAAAGTCAGTAATTACGGCTCTATAGCGGTCACCAGTGAGTGTAACGTCCTGACCAGCATTGTTTGTAAAGAAGTACGGACTAATGATTCCACCAACCCATAAAGCACACCAAACTGTCAGTTTTTCTAGATGTGACGGTGTCTCGACATACACTTGAGGATTACCATCACTCCAAATACGGAAGTTTTGTTTATTGACGTATCCATTCAAGTAAAAATGAGCTTCATCGCTAAACAAAATTCGCTTATGGAAATCTGGATCAACGGCAATTTTGTTTTGGGCCCATTCACCGAATCTACACTTTGCTAGGTGATCGTGTGGCTTGAATTCTTGCACGAGTTGGATTTTGTAAGCACGCAAACCAAGATCTTTCCGCAAAATCTTCCATAAAGTGGGTGGGCACATATACAATTCCTGTGCAGGATGGCGGATAGACTGATTCGGGTCTTCCTCTACGCTACGCTACACAGCAGCAATGATTTCTTCTGTACGCACTGTACGACGTCTCTGTGGATGCGTATTATCATTTAGAGTGAACATGGTGCGAAAACGTTCCATATTTAATCGAATTAACTGCTCTGATGTACTATTATATTGGCCGTAAAATGGACGTATTTCGAACAGAACCATCATTTTCAAAATAAATTTGCACAATTTAGAAGCATTGTTCAGGTGTCAGTCTATTCATGTTGAGATGCCAAACCAAACTAAATATAAATCACTTGACAGCTGACAAAATGGCCGCCAGTTAAAAAAGTGTTGCCAACTTTTATAATAAGTTTTATACCTCTATAAAAAACATCCTTTATTTCTTATTTTCACTGTTTTACTTTTTCATTATTATTATGGCGGTTTATAAGTAGCTAATTTTGCTATCTACCGCATCCCAATCTCCAAGAGACTCTATATCCTATCCTCTTCTGCATAGCCTCTTTAATCCCTACAATAAATCTTTGATCTGCTTGATATTCTCCTGGAACACACTGATTTGCAATAAAACAATCTCTTTTACAGACTTTTAGCAAGCAATATAACGCATCCCAAAATTGCAGCAAACGTTAGATATACGCTGACACTCTCAGTATATGTACTCAACAAATCTTTATAATGAATAAACCATTTGTAGCAATTAAATGCAAGACAATTTATTTCAGACTACCTATCATGATAGTGTCAAATAAATTCCATAACGCCATTTAGAAAAAGAGACCCTACCCCAATGAAACCATAAAATACATTACGTATCTCAATTATTTTCTATCTATTAGCATAAAGTTACCCTTGGGTTGGAATAACGACCTCACACAGAACGATTTTATCGCCGTTTGGGGACCGCGTAGTCGCTCTAAAACGGAGAACGATCAATTATAATCGAGAGAAAGAAAAAAGCTCTGCCACTGTACTCTGACCCTTTCGACAAGTAACAATTTGCCCGGTTACTTTTAAGAAATGTTTTTCGTAGATTCTTATTTAGAGAATTGTATTGGTTATGAAGAGGACGTAATGAAAACTAATGTTTGCAAGTTATTTGGCAGTTATCCCATCTTTCAGTATACAAATCACCTTACTGTACCAATTAAAAAGCTCGCAAAGTGGTGGAATATGTTCCTAAATGTTAATGCAAATTGGACGTTTTTCGTGCTCAGCCATTTGACTAATTATTACTGAACGTTCCTCGTAAGTCGGTTTATAGACAAAATAGAACTGGCTATACGCATTTTTTCTAATAACGATAACTGATGCTCTTCGAAAAATAGCATGCGTAAAGGGGGCTTGTCTTTCAAGTTTTGTATATAGAACTGGAATAAAACAGTAGACATTTGTGAAAGAATTTATATTTTTTCGAAGTGTTCTCCACGAAAATTAAATGCACCAACTCTGGAAGCAATTGTTCCACTCGTTTGTTAATACAGTCAAAATAGCGTCTTTGAAGGCATCGACTGCTCCTTCTGACGACTGGAACCTTTGATCATGCAGTCCGTTCTTAATTTTCGGAAATGTAAAGAAATCGCTGGTACTTAGGTCCGGACTGTACGGAGGATGGTCTAACAATTCGAAGTTTTACTGCATTAAAAATTCAATTGTCTTGCATTGTCTTGGCGGAGAATGATCCGTCGTTCGGGGTTGGTTTTTCAAACCTCACCGATGACTTGCGACAAACAAATGGTTGTATTCCAATCGGGTGTAACAATTCTTTGATCTTGACGGGGAATTGTTGCTACATAACCTGCTTTCGAGACAAATATCGTGACCATCCTTTTGGAGATACTTTGAGAACAGATGACTTTTACTGCCTTTTCGACTTGAGTTTATTTCTTCAGCTTGTATGAGCAAATCCAAGATTCATCGCCACCTACGATGTTGTACACGTTTTTAGAGTTTTTGGCGTTGAGGCGGTCTAGAGTTTTCTAGCACTAATTCACCTAAGCTACCTTCCATTCTTCGGTCAACAAATACGTTTTCCAACAGAAAACTAATTTTATTACGCACATTTCATGTAAAATTTTTTAAATTGAGGTCTTCGAAATCCCCAACAATCTTGCGATATGTTACATGTTAATCTTTGGCGTTTTCCGAAGTAAATGCCGTTTTTGGTGCTCCTGCTCTTGGGTCGTCGCTAAGACACTAATCCACCCTCGTTTGAATTCTCCACACCAACGAATAATTATTGACTGATTTGGTGCTTCATTGCCCAAAAACAGAAACCTACTAGCGAGGTATTCTTGTTCAGATAATTGTCTTTGAAAATTATAAAAAATTATTGCGAGAAAATGTTCTCGTTTTTCAATTAGTTTCTCAACTTAGACAGTTCGTTGTAGGTATAACACTAAATGCATCGTACTGAAACTTTGGATGTAGCTTGGCGAAAGAGGTTATTTTTTAGTACTGATATTTGACTAGTGGCGCGCTCTATGTTCGAGTATGCAAAACCTAAAAGACATCACTCGTATTTAAAGATTTCGGTGCATAGACAAAGTCGTTCTTCATTTATGCCTGAAATTTGTGGTTAACTCAATTTAAGTAATACTTATTGGGACTAACTATCCCAAAACGATAAACTCGTGGGATTCTTGTTGAAAATCGTTTTAACAAAAATTACTTGTAAACAACGTCATAAAAATTAGTATTAGATACCTTTGAGTATAAAAGTCATATAATAACGTGAGAAGTGCGTAAATAATAGTGAAATTATCATATGTTACGACGACAGTTTCTAAATCGATAAGATCTGCGTTCGACAATACATACAAACTGCGGAGAATATGCACGTATGTATGTACATAACCAGATGATGACGAATTGCTGATTAACAGACAAAGAACCGGTTAAAAAAAAGCATTATATTCACTTAGATTTTACGATTAGTTTACCTGGTTTTATTAACAACTTTTATGGATCATCTACATGAGTTCCCTTCACATAAAACAACCACATGCACAGCAACTTTATATTGCAGACGATACTCGGTCAAGAAGTCTACGATCTTATGAATGCGCTATTTTACACATCTCTTATTGTTTCACACGGTTCGTATTTCTATTTTCAACAGGGAATTTACAACAGAAAAGCTCGAGGAATGGCAACGATGTAACGTCTGGAAAATGTATGGTGTGAAACAGATTGATCGTCAATGAACGGCAAATCGTTACCTATTGTATTCACAAACTAGGCGCGAAGCGATAAAATTTTATCGCCGGTTTAAGTGGACACTAAAAGCAGAAATACGCTCAAGTCGCGAAAACGTAACATCAATGGCATACTAAACCTTGCTGTTATACCATTACTACTGCTACTTTAGACAATACTGTAAATAACTGTAGATTAATAGTTATTAACCTCTACGGTAAGAGATACGGACTAATTAACATGTACGTCGATTTGATCCAGGATAACACAATAGCATTACAAATTACCGCCGAAAGTTATTAGATGTAGTCCTTTCTAATATACTTTGGTTAATTACAATCAATCACAATTAGTCTCGGTAAAGAGGGACAAGTTTCAGTGCCGTGCGGAAAACAACGTGGAGTGGTGAAGCGCGCGGCACGGAGAATCGAGTACCCGTATCATAGAATGCTTGCTCAGTATTATTCGACTGGTCGTTGTGAGTGCTTGTCAGTACATATATACTTATGTACAATGGAAGAGTTTGAACCGTCATCCCCTATCTTACATGCTACCAAAAGAGTTGCAAAATATACTAGCGAGGAAATTTAAGTGGTGTTGAGGGCATTGAACAATTTCAAGTTTCAACAATCCAAATTTTAATGTTTGTGAATGACGGTGCCGCAAACACGTTTTCCTTAGGCCGATCTCTTAAAGAAGAGAGTGGTAATCTGTTACATGTAACATGTAAAATCCGTGCTTTAAACCTTGTGGCGCAATTGACCCCTAAATGTTATCCATGAGTAAATCCTTTCGCTCATACGAAGGCAGTATTTCTAAAGTCTCCAAAACGTAAAAGAAAATTTCAAGAACTGTGTCCCAAAGTGCCTGAACCACTCACAGCCAATTATTACGCGTTGGGGAACATGCTTAAAGGCTGCGTTTTACTACTGCGAACATTTTAATGATGTAAAGGAGTTTTACAATTCTATCCGAGACAAGCGAAAGCTGCCAAGAAAAGCAAGAAAAGCCAGGTAACATGTGATTAAGAAAGTATTCGCAAGAACTACTATGGACTAGTGGAAGGAATTAAAAATTACAAAATGATTCGATGTCGTTTGTGAATTCTGTTGAAAAAAAATCAAAGTAAAATACGAAAATTTGAAGGTGCTACTGACAAGGATTCAGATTTTCTCATACTAAGACAAATTTGTAAGGGTGCGTCGAAGGATCCATTAAGTTGTCACAAGGATTACTTTAAATTTGCAAATATTACTCGATATGGAATGGTCGTTTTCATCATTAAAAAATATTTATTCCGTATGCCGTACTCATTTGACTTAAACCAGTGTGGAAACATATTTAATGATCCTAGTATTTAATAAATGCCACCCAGTTTGTGATTTCGTGGAAATTTCTTGAAACAGTAAGTGTTTCAGCACGTTATATAATATATTTTTTATCATTATTCTGTGTCTAAACATTCCTGCGCCTATGCTCAGTGACGAAGATGCCGGTCATAAATGATACGAGTACGTAAACGTTACTGAACACTCGCCTTGGTTCGGTCGCTAGGCCCCTAGACGTTGTTCTGCGCACTGCACTGTGACGTGCCCCACTTTGCCGAGACTATACATCACACCCACAGAGATTCTGGACTTCTTCCGTGTCATATATGCTTGTTTGCAATATCTTTTAATTTGTCTACTCATTTATTTGAGATTATTTGTATATTTATGTTTGCATGTTTAGTTATTTCGATCGCTATAGTATGTATGCATACACGTTATTTTTTCCCTGTAATTGGATTTGATCTGTTGGATAATAGAGACTACGATTATGTATATAAAAGATGATGAACAAAGGTATATGCATAAATTAAACTTTAGATGCACTGAAGAATGTATTATTTTCTTTTACAAAAATAAACGTGCCATATAATGGAAATTCCACCATGACAATTCTAAACACACTTCCAAGTCTATGAGAGGTTCGGTTCAGAAGAAAGGCAATGCCGTCTGTATTTTAGTCAAAGTAATTTCCGGTTTTATATTTGATTAAGAACCTCTGGCAATTTACAAAAGATTCGTTGGATCAATACTACCGGTGTGACGCTGCGATAGCAAATAGAGGGGCGAAGCAAAAGAACTTATGGTATTCATTCTCTAAATTATTTTGTAATTCATTTAAAACTTAGCGTTTTTATTTGTACTCTTACTTTGACTCCCATGGAAAAAGAACAGCTTTTGTAGTTCATATATTACACTTTGCGTAGGGTGACATAAAACACTATCCTAGTCGTTAAAAAACGTTATTAGATATTTTTTCCGTTTTTATCCGCCATCGTAGTTAATATACACTCCCACTCATAGAAGTTCGGACACGTAAGATATTTTCAAAAAGAAGGTTACGTTTACTTAAAGTACTGTAATGCTCTTGTAATTACTTGCATCATATAAGTGCATCCAAAGGTGTATTAAAACATGAAAGTGCTTATCAAAACCTCGCTATATATGTATGTTATTTTTCCCATAAAATTAACTCACAAAACAGTTGCCTGCAGATAAAAATAAAAAACCTACAACTTAAAATTCAAAGATGTAATAATATCAATGTTCCTTTTAAAATAAGCAAGTTAGTATCAACTCTAACCTATTTTAGTTGATGCTCTAATGCAATCTTTTCTAACTATCCATAGGCAAATGCAACAGAAAAGCTTATATCTGCTTCGGTTTAATCAAGAGCACCATAAAACGAGAAATTCATAATACTACTTATGAAAATTCAAAAACGATTATTACCAATTCCTAAGCAAAACTTTAGATTTTTCCGGAATTAAGATCAAAACTAAGAGAGATGATAAATCTTACCTAAAATCTAAGCGAATGAGATATTCTCTCATGCACTGCATATATCATTCCTCCAAGTTCTTCGCTAAATATTATTTATTGCACTGGTCATCGATCTTGTTCACGATTAACATAAAGCGTGGATTATATCGCTATAAATAAGCCAGCGCGACGCATAAATCATATTATAATAATATAAGTGCGACAAGGTGACTGTTAGACACCGCGAGTGAACTCGCTGCATCGTACGTATTGGTCTGTCCAACACACCGAGCGAGGGCATGCGATGAATATTTACGCGCACGTTACGATGTATTTCGAAGCGCACTTGCATTTAACGGAAAGCTGGATGTTCAAAATGCGGAATGTACTGGAAGCGTAGCAGAGAATTCGAACAAACTGTGTTCAAAGTTACATACATCACGTGCTCTTCTATCGAGGTATTGTTCGAGTTTAAGAACTAATAATGAGTTGCAGGTTAGTAGGGAATTGAATTGTAGACGATAAATAGAACAACTGCTCGGGTAATTAGGAGTAGTGAAGACAATGAGAATGAAATGAAATTTACGAATTGATGGAGCCTTTTTCTCAGGATTAAACGATGATAATTGAAAAACAATTGACTGTTTTATTCCTGGGATATTTATAAAAATAGTATTTCTTTTAAGAAAGGATCATCAAAAAGAAATAGGCATATCTAATATACGCTACCGCTCAAAAGTGTTTAGGCACTCTCACTGACAGCAAAAATGTATAAAAACTCAGCAAAAATATATAAATAATATTTATTTTTTTTAGTACAGATACACGTACACGAATAAAAATATATTAAATAAATGTGAAAATTAAAACGTTTAATTTAAATTTTGCTTTCATCTATGTGACCTCCTCTTGATTTAATAATTGCAGCACACAATCGAGGCATTCTCGCAATAAGTTTTGCCAGAGTTTCTTGTGTTATTGAGGTCCAACTCGATTGCAATTTGTTCCACACGTCAGTAGCTGATGTCGGAGCCGATTTCCGTACTTCCCGATCTAGTTCTTCCCATAGTAACTCGATTGGATTCAAGTCGGAGCTCTGGGGAGGCCATTCCATAATTTTGAGAGTTCCTTCCTCTTCTAAATGGCGGCTTTACATAATTTAGAGGAATGTTTTCGGTCATTATTTTCCTGGAAGATAAAATTTTGACCCAAAAGTATTTTAATTTTTTTGGCAATTTGTCGATTACTTATGCCACTTTTGTGGTAAGCTATTATAAGCGCACGTGTTTCCGTACTAATGTCTCTTCGCGGAGGCATTTTAAAAAATTGTCACACGATATTTCGCTCACGACGTGAATAGAGTAAATACCACACTGCAACTGACCATAGGTTACAGATTTCACTATAATCTTCTACGAAGGTAATTTGAACATTATTACCTACAATCTAACAGATGACTAAATTTACCCAGTAAATTCAGAGGGATTGTTATTGTAATTGCACCGCAATAAACAGTTTATGGTAATCCGACCAAGTGCAGGTAAATGATAGTAAACCTTATGCGATATAATGGGTGTTTATCTTACTGAACTACATTTTAAATACGTATTTCATTTTATTAGAATGCTTTTTTGGTAAACATAATACTATATGAATAATCCATGAAAACAGGGATGCCTAAACACTTTTGAGCGGTAGTGTAGATACAAGGTAAAGCAGAGATAGCACATAACAGCATATGAGAACATAGCAGATGACGTGAAAAGGCTATGCAGAAAAAATAATTTCGAATGTACAAAACGATATAGACGGGAGACAGGAATTCGCTTACAAGATGATGAAACACTCGAATAAAAATGAATGACGTGAAATTAGCATTATAAAGAGAGGTGAATGGCTAGAATACTATATAAAACTTTAGACAAAAGAAGAGAATATGGAAATACTGGAAAGCTAGATTTTGCACATGATAGCATGAAAAGGCAATGACCTCACTCAATTTTACATTAATGGAATTAACCATGGCAGCAATAAAATGCTTATGGTGTACAGAAATAGTTTCCTGGGATCAACAATTTATAAACCACCTGATTAATCTACTTGCTCTTTTGGTTACAATGATGTATTAATGGATTTGAAATTTATTTTGCATGAGCCAAATGATATCCGATTTGGTTATTACCGTAGAGCAGAGAAACTTTTGGATTATTGTATTAGAAAATGTGAAGCTTCTAGTAAGCGTAATGGTTTGAGAGTGCTTTCCAGCAAAGAGGTGGGCAATCTTGCCATCCTGGATAAATGAGTATTTAATGTTGGCGATACAAAATCAGTTTGGAATACCAAACAACTGCATCTTCCAGGATATTTCTGCACCATGTCACCGAGGTAAAACTGTAAGTACAATGTTCATTCTATAATTACTAATTAGACACAAAGTATTTTATAAAATGCATGCAGGCATTTCATTAGAATATTTACAAAACTCGGTGAATTCCAGGCCAAATGCAATTAGAGCTGTACTTTCACATGGGCGGAGAAGTAAAACACAATTTTGCAGATATTTTCAATTTATTTAACACAACGTAATATATCACATGTTTCACTATCACTGTAGCTTCATCAGATGTTCTGCTACTACCGACAACAACACGTCGTTTATACTAAACCCGAAATTCCATTCTTACAATGATTAAGGGTAATGTGTGTACATACGTAATTACTTAATGGTCCCATTAGTCTACCAAATTCAGGTACTAGCTTTCCGTAAACAAATTGCAACAATGGTGAATCGCTAAGACCTACTTGATCGTTTAGGAATATATCTGAATATTTAAGTTCATTTATTTCTAGAGGCTGAAGTAAATTTAATTTTAAACCTTTAGTTTCGGAATGTAACATCTCGAAGTTATTGTTGAATGTGTGGTTATTTTTATATATTTTTTTGAGCAATGATTACAAGCTAATTTATAAACTCCTTTGTTTATTTTCGGTCTATTATTTTTAATGAATTTTCCTAAGGAGTTATTTATTTTGTAGGCTATCATTAAATTTGATCTAGTTAATACCTTGCCTATTATTTCACTAATTGGTCCTGTATAAGTTAACACTTTACACAGCTAGTTTTTTCCTTTTACAATTGGATAAACTTTGTACACTTTCTAATTCTTTTCTCTAACATTTGATCTGTTAATTTGGCACTATATTTATTATTTTCAGCTATTTGTTTAATAATATTAAGTTCTTTAAGAAAATTTTCCTTATCTACTGGTAACTTCACTACCATGTTCAAAATGGAACAACAAATATCGGCCAACTCAATTGAAATACACTTGTACTTCATTTAGAAAAAGGTCTTGTTGTTCTTGTTATATCAATAACACCCTTAGCAACTACAAATACATAACTTTGGACACAGTATATGATTGTAAAAGCATAATTTCGTAAATACAATATAGAACCAGAAATTCTAACTTTCAAAGTAATGTATATCGCGTAGATAGCTGAAAAAGTCCACTAAACGACTGTAAACAATCCTTTCTTCTAACTAAAAAAATCATGTCACACTTTCTCAAGCTTCACATTAGCATTGTAATCCTAGAAGTTATTTTAGGCACTTTATACAAACTGGTTTAATCAAAATTCGTTTAGGGAAACCATTGCCTTGAACGCCATAAAGAAAGAACAAAGCAAACTAGTATCCGGATATAAGTAATATATTTTTGTAAATAAAAACAAAAAAGTATGTACCGAAGTTAATATTTATACATATTATACTTCTACGTACTAGCGTTCGCAAAACGCATTTCTGCTCTAATAAGTTTCTTTTTTACACAGCTTACGTAACTACACGAAATGGATCCAAAATCCTATTTTAATTATTAAACCGACAATTGAATGGCGCCACTGGTGCGTGAAAGGAATTAAACGTTATATCTTTGGATAGGCTGTTAGAAGGATGGAAGACGACTTCGAAATATATAAATATTTCCGCTAATACCTGAACGTTACGCTGTAGTGGTGTAATTCAAATTAAGAAAGAACTCTTGTCTCTATCAGAATCGAGTCGAGTCAGGCGGTTAATTCATATTATTTAATTATTCATAATAGATACAGTTTACATTGTATACTCCGATGCCGTTTTATGAATACAAATTGAAATTGGTGGATGGACAAGAAAATTTGATTAAGTTCTCGTGGGACAGACGGGAATTAAAATTTAAATGAATGACATGTACAGTGATATTCCTTGAATGGAGTAGAAGTTCAAATCTTTGTTAAATTTGTTTATAACTTCAACGTGAAAAATTTCGTTTCATTCCAATTGATAGAAAGTAATTCATAATATTAATGGTTATTTGTCCACCTGCAGAACTAAGGTCTGTAAATACATACGTACACTAGGGTGACAGAATAAAATAGACACCAGGTAAAGCGGTATAAATATGTATAAACAGCTAAATTCTAAGTACGAATTAAGAAGTTTCTCTTGTCATTAGGGTAGGGGTAGATGTATCGGAAGGAATTCGTCATAGTTTAGTATCGTTACAACTATGCCTCGCTTACAAGGTACGAGTGATACTAGCGACTTCACCCGGGGTCGCATCGTTGGCCGGAGTGAACGCGGCGCTTCGCAACGTGAAATAAGTAAATTTTTAAATATTCCGTTGTCCCCACAGTTAAACGTGTGATTACACAATTTAAACGCAACGAAAAAACAACAGTGGAGCCGAGACCAGGTCGTGCCAGACCTTCTGAAAGAAGTAAAAGGGTGCTTGTGCGCGAAGTGTTAAGAGAACCGCCAAGAAGTACAGCTGAGCTTGCGGCAACGTCACAAAAAAGTCAGCGCACCGTTCTGCGATACCTCCATAGTGTGGGGATGTATAAAAGGGTGGCAAAGAAAAAACCTCTCCTTACGGCGTTTCAAAAACGGCGCCGAATGGCCTGGGCAATCGAAATGCGAACGAAGCCCGAAGAGTTTTGGCGGTCTGTCATTTTTTCAGACGAAAGCAGATACTGCCAATTCAGTCATAGTGGTCGTACGTGGGTATGGAGACGTTCGTCATAGCAACTGGACGACAAATTTTTGCATCGGACGGTGAAATACGACGGTGTGCACATCATGGTGTGGGGCGCAATATGGTATGGTGGAAAATCGCAATTTGTAATCTGCGACGGAAATATAAATGCGGCAAAATATATCCGAATATTAACAGAAGGACTACTACCGATATTCGACAACGCCATTTTATCTAAAGAAGACGCCGCTTTTATGGAGGATGGAGCACCCTGCCACAAAGCAAGAACAACAACCACATGGAAAGAGGAACAGAAGATTCGGATTTTACCATAGCCAGGCCAATCACCAGACATGAATCTGATAGAGAATGTTTGGCACATAATCCAGACAAATATCGCGAAACGACCCCGAAAACCCAGCAATAAGGAACTCGTGGCAGCTGTTACAGAAGAGTGGTTAAATATTCCAGAAGACACCATTAATCATTTAATAGATTCTATGCGACCACGACTCGCAGCACTTCACGCAAGTAAAGGTGGATCGACAAAATATTAGTCTAATTTAAAAATTTTAAAATATTTTGTATATATAAGATGAATAGAATCTTTTTTTTTATTTAGTAGGTGTCTATTTTATTCTGTCACCGTAGTGTATATGAGATGAAAGAAAAAGTTAACAGTTTAATTGATTTACGAAATTAAAGAAAACGTCACCAAAGATTAGAAGCCCAATACATTATCACAACTGGAAAGGATTGAAGAAAGTTAGTTACCGACAAATATAACAAAAAATTCGGGGAGAACGGATAGAAATTCTAGGCACATCAAAGTTTGAACAGGAAAGGAGATATAGGGAAATTGATCCACTCATTCCCAAGTTTCTACAAGAATTTCACACCATGAACCTTCCGACGATAATTTAGGAATAGGACTATAATGTGTATTGAGAAGGATATTAACGATAACAACTGATACTATCGGGATAAATTCTTCTCTAGAGGACAAATACTTCAAAAATGGTATCTATACATTTTCAAGATTTAGCAGCATGTGTAAATAATGTGATGACCAAATTTGAGAGGAGTATTCCAGCTTGACGACGACAAAGCTAAAGTAATACGTTGCCAAGAATTTGCAGCTATGCATAATAAAGCCTAATGTTTTGACGCTGAAGCATAAATGGAATTTACATGGCCGGAACAATTTAGACATGAGTCAAACAGCACCTCAAGATCTTTACTTTCACGTAAAACTGCATTATCGAACATTTAGCTTTAAACTTAACTATACTATGAATAATGCCATTCGGTGATAATATTTAAATTTCTTTTCTAATGTTTAAATAATAATAGTGATGCCAAAATTGAATCTTAGGCACTCCAAGTGTAGAGAAAAATTTCCACGACTCATTACCATTATAAACTACGTAATTGCTTCTCTTTCTGAAACAAAAATACACGAAACAAAGGTCTAACAAAATCCCAAATAAGTTATTTTAGGAGCAATCACGATTGGCATCACATTTATTTGCACTTTACTAGATAAATTTTCTTGTTGATAAATAAGCTCTAAGAAGTGAAAAATGCACGAACAGATAATATTTCCAATTTGCGCAAAATTGGTAGATTTTGGTTGAATGAGGGGCAATCGGCTGGATTTGGATAATGGTGTTATTTATTGACTAAATATAAAAGATACATTTTTGCCATTTCGTTTATAAGTTTTGTAAAGAAGAAAAAGAAGGGCTCTTTCATTAACTTCGTTTTCGACGGATAGAAAAATGGTTGACAGATATTCTAGGGCTTTAATAGTTTATTTGATATAAAGTACAAGCATTTGCGTACACGTGAAGTGTAAGTCTTGTATATAACCCTAAATTCATTAAAAGGAAAACATAAATAATTTAAAAGCAGTACGTGGTAGAAACAAAAACCAGTAATATAGCCGAGAATGTAATTATAACGTCAATCGCTGTACGCTTGTGTAGAAGACAAAAATTGTATTGCAAAGTTATTGATTACACTAGACAAGAATGGAATTGCTTTTCAGGAAAAAGTATTCTACCCTAAATGGATTTAAAGTGCTTAACACGAATATCATCTTAAAAAAAGTTAATTGGCTATCGTGGCAGAAATAATAACATTTTCTCCGCTACCGAGCAAAATAATACAATTTAGTAAGATAAATACATGGTTATGAAAACTGCATTATAATGCAAGAAGAGAAACTTCTTCAAAGCAAAGAAAAACAGGCTCGGAATGCATTCTTTGAAGTGGTAGCAAACTTTGTGTCAAATGGCATTCTCGAAAGCTACAAGGAAGAAACCAGTCGCGGTTTCACTACTGGATGATTATTGTTGAACGATCGGCAAAGATACTTCCATCGTCGATTAGGAAGGACAAACCAAAAGCAATAGATTAAGGTATTCTTAATATGTATTATACGAGGGATGTCTGGTTCCAAAGGTAAGTTTGCTCGGCGCACCGCCTACGTCCCTCGGATCAGGTTAAAACTTGCATGCATTTTAGACGTTAGGGTTAGTACAACGTGTACAGTGACAGCCGCACAATGTCAGTTTCATTCAAAACATACTCCAAGTTTGAAGTCCAAGCGGTCATTCGTTGTTTGCATGCAGATAATGAAATACCTGCCGAAATTCAACAGCAATATTTATTGTCAAACTCTCGAAAAACTGCCGCAAGCCATTCGATAGAAACGAAGAGGAAGGATGACGAAAGGATTCAGGTTCTTGCATGACAATGCAAGACCGCAAACCTCAAATTAGACGAAGATCTGGCTTCAGAAACACATTTGGGAAGTTATTGTCCATCCACCGGATAGACCAGACCTGGCGCTTCCTGATTTTCACTTGTTTGGATCTTTGAAAGTTTATTTGTTTCAAGATGAAGGTAGAATTTTATAAATTTGAATCCCATCTTTCACCAAGAGGGTATGCAGAAACTTGCCTCGCTGGGGTAAGTGCGTTAATATCGGCGCTAATTATGTTGAACAGTTCGCACTTTTACTTGGTGTATGTTTGATTTCTATAAATAAAGTTGTCTGCCTGTAATTCACAGATGTACTTTAGTAACTGAAAATCCTTCTTTTTGTTTTAATCAAAAAATGCATACAAATCACATATTCAGCTGTTTCCTAGTTATATTCATATTCAGCACACTGAGTTTAGTAAGAAATATCTTTTTGCATTTCAGAAGCATGAACTTTTTGAAATGAATACGTAGGCTTCCACGGCCAGAATCAGTGATAAACAAACTGTCTCCGGAATTTGACCGTGTCGTGGTAAGGGATAAGAGTAAATGAAATAAGAGTAAGAAGCAAAACAAAGAAATAAAAACGCAAGAAAAGAGAAAAGTGAAAAAAGGCTGAATAAAAGGGTAAGAGAAGAAAAAAGAGATGGGGACAGAAAAAAGAAAAATAAAAAAGAAAAAAGAATCAGTAATAAACAAACTGTCTCCGGAATTTGACCGTATCGTGATAAGGTATAAGAGGAAATGAAATAAGAATAAGAGGAAAATCAAATAAATAAAAAGGAAAGAAAAAGTGAAAAAAGATGAAAAAAGTAAGAGAAGGAAAGAGAGAAGGGGGATAGAAAAAAAAAGAAAAGCGCAATCTGGACGTTCCGTCTCCGTCGTAAGAGGCTTCTGTCCCTCTTCTTTCTTTCCTTTTCTTACTCTTTCCTAACTTTCTTTCACTTTTGGTTTGTATTTCTTTGATTTTCCTCTTACTCATATTTCATTTTCTCTTATGCCTTATCATGAGACAGTTCACTTCTGGAAACAGTTCATTTATTACAAACCCAACGTTGATGTTATGACGAAAAATGAAATAGTAACAGAAAAAATTAACACTTCATCTGTAGAATTGTAAATTTTAAGAAAACCGTTTCGTTTGAAATAAATGTTCAAAACGGAAACGTAAGCAATCCTTAGTGATACGAAAATAAATCAAAAAATAGTATTCCAAAATAGCAGAAGTATAACCGATGCAGTAATAAAAACGAAAGAACCGAAAAATCCATATAGATAAACATTACTGAACATAAAGGCTGCGTCCATTTATATGAAATAAGGTGTTTTAGATGTGTACAAGATATTCGTGCTTGCTGAATTTTACCAACTAAAAACACAAGCTGCTGCATAAACGTAGCCGCCAGCAGTATCTAAAATCTGGTCATCCATTCAGGCAGTCGTCTACGTGGAATTTGCTGTATATACGGATGCATGCATAGCCTTGTAGTTTTTGCAGTCTTGTTCGGCGGAGCTAAAAATAATGCCGAGTTATTACCAGAAAGAGAAGCATCGCCGAACGACCGTACAAACCCGTACGTTGAAAATCTCGAAGTAGTTCGCAATTCGCGTATACATCTGCGCTCGTAACGGAAAGCGTATAATATCTAGCTCCCTATAATAATAATAATAATAAAGTAAATCCTGCTGCGAGCAAAATATTTTTAGGACTAAATCGCGTGATTCTAACATGTGATGCTTACAGTGTACCTTATGCCAGACTAACGTGTTGGTATATGCCGTTTACTTCTACAGTAAAAATGTATATACATGCATGCCATCTAAATGTGGATATACGAAACTGTATGCTCCAAGGGTAGGCTTTGATAATGTATACAATCGTGTCCATTTATATTAGACACTCAATATTTGCATTAGTAGTAAATTAAAAAAGGCACACTTTGTTTATTTTATCTTTTGATGCACGTCATTACTTTATCGTTTGAGCAAAGAGAATCAAGTACTACTGATTTATTATTAACAGAGAGAATTTAAAGATTCTAAAGTTGACTGTCATTGGTCCTAAATTTGCTATTGAAAAAAATTGAATGTATAGGCCTTGTTTATAAAGGAGGGGTGCTCAAACGGTCTCAATAGTTTTTGAGTCGATCTCGGAAAATATTGGCCGATATCAGTCGATTCACAGTTTTTATTTGATGACGACGATTCATATTTAAGTTGATTCACAGTTAAGCCCATATTACTCTCGTATATCGGAATAACTCCATGCTAGTAGAAAATGCAGCTTTATCAAAGGAACGCGCAATATTTGCCAAACAAAAACCGCGGCACGCGACTCCTTTGATTCCCACCGATTCTTCTGTAAAAATGCTGCGCCTACGGGAGTCGGAGTCAGTCCGAGTAGTAACTCGAATGCGATTCGAAGTTTATAAGTAAAGCGCCGCCTTATTAAAATCTGCGTATTATTATTTTATCCTTTCGAAACCGCAGCACATAACAATACAAAATGAGTGCGGTAAAAAGAAGTAAAACGTATCACTTTAATAACGATTAAGAGGAAGAATTCTTATTTCGTATGGTGAAGGATAAGTGTATTTGTTTCATTTGCCGAGTATCAGTTACAATACCTAAGCGAGGGAACAGAGAGAGGCATCGTGAAGACATTTATAAAAACTATGAAATGATCTTCCACCAAGAGTGAATTAAGAAAACAAAAAGTGCATGATTTGATAACTTGTTTGGAATAAGAACAAAGCATGTTCAGAAGACCAGCTAAGCAATTAAAAGCTGTAAATGTCGCGTCATTTGAAATTTCGCATATATTGGCAAAACACTAGAAACATTTTGAAGACGGAATGGTTGTGAAGCAAATATTTTTTTGCAACGGGTGAGGTTTCATTTGGAGATGTTAAAAATAAAGCACATATGTCTGCTACTAAAGAACTTCAGTTATCTCGTTCGACAGTCACAAGGTGTTTTGAAGTCATGAGCAAGGACATGGCAGATAAACTAAAATATATCAGGCAGTGCGACGATTCCACCAATTTGACAGATACTGCTCAGCTGTGTATTTTTATTCGAATGGTATTTAATGACAAGTCGGCTAAATGATTCCTCTGAAAGGAAAATCCCATGGTGAATATATATATATATACAGTGCTTTCATGAATTTTTTTAACAAGCCGCAAGCTACCAATATATTATATATATACGCATTACAATAGACGGAGCACCAGCTATGACTGGAGACAAAAATAGTTTTGCTGTATTATGTGTAGTTAATGACGATTTCTCTTTGTTTTTTTCATTCCATTGCATTATCCATCAACAAATTTTCAAAACTGGTTGCTTGCAAACAAAATAACTTGCAACGATGGCTCTTCAAATTACTGTTAATTTCTCACACGGGCGTTGGGTGAGGTTGGAAATGGTTGAGTCGCAGAAAATTCCCAGAACGGTGCCAAGAATCATTGCCCGAAATAATTGCTTTTCTACACGAAGGAGGTGATAACACTCAGATGTTTAAAAGTGAAATTGTTGATTTAGCATTTTTAACGGATATTACAATGCATTTAAACACCATTAATTTAGAGGTGCTAGGTAAAGAGGTGATTAGCGCAATAAATGCCTTCAAAAGTAAATTGCTAGTGATAGACCAACTGAAAAGAAAGGATCCGAAACATTTTGGGCCATTAAAAGCAAGGATTCTTCACTTGAATTTTAATATTTATAAGAAAGAATTAACAAATATTTTGAGTGAATTTGAAAGACGCTTTTATGATTTTAGTAAATAGACAAATACCTCAACTTTTATGAGTTATCCTTTTTCCTGTAAAAACATTGAGAACTCGGCTACTGAAATAGCAAGTCAGTTTAATATGTACTCATATCTGATACAAAGTTCTGGTCTTTTACATCGGAAGATAAATATCCGAATCTAAGGCAAATTTCCCTTCAATTGACAGCAATGTTTGGGTCAACTTATTTGTGCGAGTCTGTAATCGATTAATTGACGAGCATGCTTACGATTAGCACTTAGTAATTATGTACTATCTTACGAAAAGTACGCTGAAGACATGCAGTGCCATGCACCGACATCCGAAGATCTGTAATTCTTCAGTTTAGTAGTTAAAACATGGTTTTGTAAAAACTAATAAAGACGCATTTTTGGATATCGGTTTTTTTTATAGCAGTGACCTACACCTATGACCTACCTACGTCATGATACACCCTACCTATCTACAATCCTGTATCACACATACTTGCAGCACCTACAGAGTCGATCCCTTGTAGTCCAACAATTTTGGGTTACATCGCCAGCAGTTCCAGTTCAAGCATCCCTGCTATAGAGCTAAACGAAACATTTATTGAAAAATTATGAGACAGTGATATCAATAGGCCTAATCGAAACTAAAAGCATCGACCTTCATATATTCCATGTTTTTCGGCTAGTCTGTAGCGTCCTATTAACGTCACTTATACGGAGTACATTGGTCTCATGAGATATTGCCCGGATTCTCAACCTCCTTTGCTTTTCAGTTTATCAAAAACGGGTAACAAATGAAATAGTTATACTCCGCACTGTGTTTTAGGAAACATCCTATATAACTACAACCACAATGCCTAATAAAAACAAATGAATAATCGATTGAAGCACGTAAACGTATATTAATATTTACATGAATGTTGAATATTTTACCAATTCGCGGATTCAATCCACGCCCGTATTTCCATACGTATGGGTACGATCTTAGCTTAATAACCGACGCGAGTCATATTAGGACATCGAGCAAGCAGTCTCATTAAAAGTAAAACGCTGTACGCCTCTAGTAATTTTCTAAACACGTCCGATGCCATCGGTAAGCGTTTCATACGGCGCCGCGTTACACATTATACATCTTTAACACAAAAATTACGTAATTGACGTAATGGTGGATACGGCATTAAGGCTTTTAAGATTCCGAGCGAACCGCGATTAGAGGCGATAGGGTTAGGCGGAATGTTTGAGTTGGCGCGTGGATCTCATCAATAAGTTGCCGCCGCACCGCAGCCGCCTTATTAAGCGATTATCGTTAACAATTCTTAATGCCGCTCTCGCATTTAAAGTGGTGGTTTTCCGGATGAGTCGTTAGGATGCAGTTTATCTAAATTGAAACCATTCTACAATCGTAATAAAGTTCTTATTGTTAAAGGCACCTATAAGCTTTACAAATTTGCCACGTAAGTAAAAAATGTTTGGGCATCGAAAAGCAGATACCCATTTCAGAGTTAGTAGTAACTCTCCATCAGATTTGTAGAGTCCGTAGAATACTGAAGAAAGAAACTCGGGTAAAGGTGTTGTTGGAAATATGTTATCTAAATCGACATATTCCACTTACACCCGCTTCATTTTTGGATGGTTTCTTCCTTGGCAGTCCTCTTCTCCACTACGATCTCCGACCCGCTAAAATTTCCTCAATATTCCTGCTAGGAGAAGACAAGGAATACACAGGCATGGCCTAACATTCTGACTTAAATCCAATAATGGAATCCAAGTATTAAATTTGTAAGCCAAATCCAGATGTTTAAATCATTTAGTTGCAAGTTAGATGCAAAATACATTTTTCTATATTCCTGCTTAAATGGAGAGAATTTGTCGAGTCGGGGTGTAATTCAACATACTAAGTATATTGTTTTCACAATTAGTTGGTTTCTGGCGCGAGCAAAAAACGCGGTGTCCAACAAAGAAAGAACAATAGAACTGGATCTTTAAGTTTTACAACGTTTGTATTTGAACCATCGTGCCGGGACTTAGACAGAATTAGCTAGAGACCTGTGGGAAGCAACCGGATTAATTGCAAGTGCTTCATATATAAAAAGGATGATACTACATCACGCAAAAAGCTGACGCTGACCACAAAAAATGAAGCACGTACGTCACCAATGGACTCGTGAACATCAAAACTGTTGTGTTAATTTGTACGGACCAGATGGTATCCAGTGTGACAAACGTCGTAAAGGAAAGAAACTTGGATGGTGTTTTAAAAAAATTGCGAAGCTTCCAGTAAACCTAATGCTTTAGGATCACTTCTCCAGTAAAGGGAAAGATAATCTTATTTGTAAAAGCTCAAGACTACATGGAAACTCGAACTGCAGAAAATTGCAATTAATTGGTATGCAACTATTGAAATAATTTATGTTACTAACACTATCATTGTTGGTAAAGGATTGTTTAGGACATAAAGACATTACACTCTGGTCCTGACCGTAGGAAACACTTGGGACATTGTTTCAAGAGTGAAGCGGTACAAAAAGTGTGGCTCTAAGATATTCCAGTAGAATAGTTACAAAATTTTGTAAATTCCGTTCAAAATACAATTGGAGCTGGTATTAAAAGTAATGGAGGCCCAATTAAATATTAAGCAGCGTTAAAGCTCATTATTATCTTTGGAAAACGTGGTGTATTTATCGAAATTGTTTAAACTTAACTAAAATTTTGAGGTATTATGATTCATTCTACCAATAAACAACAATAGGGCGATCCACTAATACAATTCACACTGAGCTTGAATGATATCTCCACAGGTAAAAAGGATTATTCATTATTGCAAAGTTCCAAGATCAACTAACCATATGTTTTTAGGGAGCTTTGTTTATCTTCATAGACGAATATTGATTGTAATCTAAATAAGCTGTTCATCTTGCATGGAAGTAAAACAATCAAATTCTTCCATGTTTAAAAAAATTGAATAGATTAAAAGTTAAAAATATTGGTAAACCACAAAGACTGGTTGAAAATAGGAAAGAAAATAAAAGCTGGAAGCTGAAAATGCGATAACAGAGATCCAACAAAAAAAAATTACAACCAAAAATGCTGATCAAAAGTAAATGCAATCAGAAAATCACATGAAGTGAATACGACCTGAAAAATATAATATCCCTTATTTAAAATTAAGCCTTGACACCGCCACGTGCAATATAATGCGCCAATATACAATCTAAATGCTTAGGTTGAACGAATGAAAAGTTGAGAAAACGGAACGCCTATGCGAACTCCATTATTTTCTCAACTCTTTACAAAATGAATACAATGAAAATAGCATTCGAATGAGAAAGATGTTAGTACTTGATATTAACGTGCAGTTATAAGTACTAGATAGATGCAGAAGGCCGCTTGCTATATTTATCCTTCGCAGTCCTTTTAATAGACTCCATTTATTCCTTTCGGATCCATATGTAGCGCATGCACCTCCAGTAAAACGTGCGAGTCATACAAAGGCGGGCTAGAAGTGGTCGAAAATCGCTTCGTATTGAATCTAGAAGCGCGATAGAACGTTCATTCGCCTTGGATTATTCATCAAGATAAAGGTATAACCGTTTAATAAGGCTCCGATGAGGATTACAATTATTGGATTAATTATAATCCTGCGGTTTTTTCGTCAATCAATATGCATAACTAATATTTTCTTTAATAACAGCTTATAGATGATCGAGTAAATATTTGGGTAATGTAGGATATATATATATATACAGCTGTGGCCATATGTGTTCGCCACCCTTTTTTGTTTTTTATTCCGACGAATATATACGAAATAAAAGAAAATTGATCGATGAAAACGTTTCATTGTGAGTGTATACAGATATATACAGATATTGCTTAATATTTGGTAGCTCCTCCATGGGCTTTTATCACCGCACGAATTCGTCGGGGCATACTGCTCACTAAGTTATAGCACTGTTCGGGGGTGATTTTATTCCACTCTTCGAATGTTTTTGTTTTTAAGCATTGCTTTGTGGTAGATGAGTATTTAGCTACATTTCGCTTTAAAACGTACCATAAATGCTCAATTGGCGATAAGTCCGGGGATTGTGCCGGCCATTCCAGGACCCGCACGTTATTTTCCTCGAACCAGCGCATTACTTCGCGAGATTTATGGTACGGTGCATTATCTTGTTGGAAGTAATACTCTGGCTCATCATTATCGAATAATTTTAACGCACACGGTTCCAGAACTTCTTCCAACATGTCGATGTACGTCCGATTGTTCATTCGGCCCTCGCAGACGAACAGTTCTCCGACGCCTGTTGCACTTATGGAACCTCAAACCATTATGCTACCACCCCCAAACTTGACAGTCGGCATGATACAGTCTGGATGGAAGGCCTCTCCTCGCCTGCGTCGCACGTATTGAGGCCCAGGTTTACCACAAAGCTACCAATAAAAACATGAATACTGTTACATTTTGGAACCCATTAGAAAGAATAAAAACACTGTAGATACCAGGAATTGAATACAGAATACCGCAAATACACTAATTATGTATTACTTACCGCAATATTTGACTCATCCGTCCACATAACATTGGCCCAATTGTCAATGGTCCAGTCGCGGTGACCTTTAGCCCACAGCAGTCTCTTTTTCTTTTGTTGCGGAGACAATCGTGGTTTATGTCGAGCTTTGTATCCACCTAAATTTAATTCACCAAGGCGTCTTCTAACCGTGCGAGGAGAAATAGCAACATTATGTAGCCGGAAAAGCTCACTGGAAAGCTGTTTAGCCCCTTCTTTCCGGTCTCGCAAAGACATCCGCTCTATGACTCGCTCATCTCTGCTAGTTGTCTTCCTTTTTCGACCAGTTTTCGGTTTGTTTGTCAAAGATCCACTGTCTTTCTATCGTTTTATCGTCATTCTAACTGTCGATCGTGCACATTTCACTTGTCGGGCAATAGCAGACACCGACAACCCTTGCTTTTCTAACACCACAATTTGTCCTCGCTCTACCTCCATCAATTCGCGTGTTTTCGGCATTACTTTTTACTGTATACTATCGTATTACACAGACAAAATAACAGACACAATATCTTCACTCTAGCTAGCTCAACCTTACTTTTACAACTTTTAAGAAAGACTGAAGAAATATTCAGAAATTACAATTTTACCTCTATTTTGTAATTTACTCAGAATGGCCTACAATAAACCATTAAACCCTCATTACCAGGTACCTAGTTAAGTCCGTCATCGACCCTGCTTCTTAGAAATACAATAATATTCGTGTAACACGTTCAAAACGAGAGTGGCGAATACATATGGCCACAGCCGTATATGTATGGTCCCTGAGGAAGGGTTCGCTATACATTCAAGCTTATATATGCAACTTATATATGATTGGAGTCTGGCTATGTGCATACTAAAAATCAAACGAAATACAGCATGCTGCGCAAATTTTATAAATGGAGATGAAACACATAATTTGCAGAAAAAGATAAAAACCGCCACTTAAACTGACATTACATGTAATACCAACTCAAATCTCTATCCTTTTTCGTTTTAAATGTACGGCAGTTAGAAGTTGTGAAAAGCATACAAGAAAGTATTTGTCTTCCGCACCAAAATATGTTTTGGATTTGTTAGATTATCCAAAAATGTGTTTTTAAACTGAGTTCAGTTCATGCAAGTTTTATTTTAGTTTACGAACGATTTTCTTAAACGCAGCTGAATAAACACTACCTCACTAAAACAGGAAGTGTTAACTGTATTATAGGTTAGAAATGTGAAATTTTACGCAATGTCTTGGTATTTACTAATTGAAATGTACTATTTTTGATTTCTTCAATGTTTAATGCCATACTTTCAATCGTACGACGAACGATATCATTTGACGTGGTGCATACAATATGCAAGTCACCATATCTTTTACAGTAGGTGAGAGTTCTTCACCGATTATATGAGCTCTTCAGCATTTTGCTATTCTTAAGATCAATAAGATAGACGTCTCCATTGCTACTGCGGTATTACCTACTTAGAGGAAGACATAACTTTCTTTTGTGGCTTTCATCTCTATCAGTTTCAGAACGAAATAATCTTCATGCTGGTTTTCTAATATTAAACATTTCGTACTCAGACGACGTTCCAATAATGAAGATTTCAGACTCAGGTTCGAAAGCGTTTCAAACCAGATTACATTGTGGGGCAGTGTCTCATTATTTATTATTACTATACTCGGGATCATATTTTCTTACAACTTTTCGTTTTTTAGAAGGAATTTACTCATCTTATCCCACTTATCCATGTTGATATTTCTATGTATACAACCGATTAATAGTATAAAACGCTTCGGTTCATTTTTGCGAGTACAACGACAGATAATGCACGATATTGTAATAAAACTAACAACCGACTCGCTTGCCATATAGCCGACAACTTATAAGACAATCGATGATTGCAGTTTAGGCTAGAAATAGCTCTGTCATTGTGAAAGTGCGCGTCTTTATTTTGTCGTATCTCTGATATTTGCATTTGTTTATGCTTTGGGTATCACAATAGGAAGCTGATGTAGAATATTTGTCTTTTTTTAACACCTTTGAGTGCTTATGCAGTTAATAATGAACTCTAAAAAAGAGACAAACAAATGATGAAGAAATTAACAATGGAAAAATTTGGTTGCTCATCAATTATCGGATTCTCTGCTATAGCAGAAGTTTACGATCATCTTCTTTAGAAATCGCTTCTGAGTTTAGTATTACAACGGAGAACAGCCAGCAACAATGACCGTGAAAGTTTGGAGACTTACGAGCAAAGAAGGCAAAAATGCTGAGCCAACTAACATTTCTTAGTAGACGCTGGGATCAGAAGATAACGCCACAATTGAAACACCCAGCGCTAGGAGAATACTTCAATCAATGTATGACGCCCTACTCGGGGAAAGGATACATAACCGAACCCAAGGCAGAAATTTATACGAAATACACTTATACTTGAGTAGCATCTTCAGCAATGACATATGGACGACACTTGACCGCTGAAAAGCAGAAGGACGAATTGACGCAGCTTCAGCAAAACGCTAAGCTGCAAAGCTCAACCTTAAATCAAGACCAAGTAGTTATAATCACTACAAGAACATGAAAGAACAAGTTTTAGCAAAAGGAGTAAACTACGCTCACTTGACTTCTAAAGATCAAGACAAGATGATCAAAATGTTAAGCATTACAAAGTTTCTACACAGCAGAGAATCCGAGAGTCAAAGAGTAGCCAGCAACAATGGCCGTGAAAGCTTGAAGACAACATTCGAAAAATTTATTGTTTTTTTTTGCAGAAATTGAAAATGATTTAAAACAATCACATTTCTATGGGTCCGTTGACAAAAAAAACAGATAAGAAACTTATAATTCTATCTAAACTTACAATGAACGAGTTACTGAATCTTGTGTATATAATTTCAAAAAGGTGTTTGTTCATACTGTCTACCAACATGTTCAATATTCAAACAGATATCTCATTTCAGCGCCTCTTTATCGCGAATTTCAGTTTATTGGAGCTATTGTATTGCCTATTATTGCCACATACACCCTAGAGATTTTTAGTTTCAGGTCGGTGAGCAAATTGGCCATTATAATAACCTGATATCCTTTTTGGTAAAGTAAGATAATAAATGTTTATAGGGGTGCATGAGGTAAAAAATTATATGAAGTTGGAGAAATTTCACTAAATGTGGTCTCCTGCTCAAGCCATGAATTGCTTAAAATGTCAAAAGTTATCACAAGATTGATAAAGAAAATATTTTTCCGTTAACATACAAATCCTTTAATATTTGCTTAAGATATACAAGTATGGAATTTATTTTGAATTACATGCACTTGCTAAATATAAAATAACTTTATAATTTTACGTATCCAATACAATAGAGTACTAGTTATCATGATTGCAGTGATATGCGGTAGTAAAAAATAAATGTCAAGTTAGTATCCCGATTTCTACGGGTAACAGTGTATATGTAGCACCAGCGGTAGAAACAACTTCCAAGCGATGTGCGTAAATTAGTTCTAAACGGAGATAAGCGGCAAGAAAAAAGCTAAACACACGCACGTAAGTAAATAAAAGACGTTTACCGTGTTCGCATTTAGTACGTCGTATTTTATAGTAGTTAAGGACATAATTAAGTATTGATGTAGGTAAAAGAATTGGACGTTCAGGAAAACGGTTAAAACGCTTAATTTGTGGCTTCGTACATATAAGGCGCCTTCCGTATTATTCTTATTAAAGAGTACTTTCCTGTCAGACATTTTCGTTTTAAGACCGCTGCCTGTTGTAATAAGTACTAGAATCGCTAACGATGCGGTAAGATAATTCGAAAGTACTTTTACAACGACATAATTATTATACTAAGTAAGCGCATTAATTAGTATTACTCCCGAAACAACTTTTAATACCGAAAATAACTACGGAAAAACTTTTAATTTATAAACTGCATCCCGTAATAAACTTGAACTTGCCATCAAACTGATTGATACCTCGGTCCGTTCTTTGAAGGCCATTACCGTAATGAATTGAATTTTCTACTGTAGCGCTATGCTGAAAAGGACATTGATATATTGCTGCAGTAATGAAAATGTGAGTTATTTATAGGAGCGGTATTACCATTACCAAATAAGCAAATAGGGGTATAAGATACTATTTTTAAGAAAAATTAGATGGTAAAATGTAACAAATATATCTATTTGAAGTTATAAAGGAAAGTAACGGACAACCATTGCTACATGTGTTTTGAAGTTAATAAATACCTTCTTTAAACTTCAAAATCTCGTAAATATAAAAATAAAAACACTTATATTTTAGCTCATCTTCGAAGAAATACAGTGTTTTAGCAGCATACGATTCAGATATGGTTTGGTCTGAACCTTTCGTTTAATTTGTGTCAATAGAAATAAACACACTTACGATGTAACTGACGAAATAGCCCAAAATAACAGTGAAATTGCTTTGAGATTGTGACCTCATCATCTCGAACGAACATGGGTTTAACTAAAAAAAAAAATTAAGATATAGGTACAAGTTCGAAGTACATTATGATGCCAGTTCATGGAGATGATTCTTACTTGTGTTAAATACGTAAGACCAGTTTGGTTACATAACAGAAACCTTAACTTTTCCAATTCAATACACTATAGTGTTTTAAAGATTTTACTGGAAATGCAGAAGTACGAAGACCATTTCGAGAATATTTGCACGGACCTTTAAAGTACTGCATTATTTTGCACATTAATTCGGACGTTCAACCATGTTTCATAAAATACTGTAGCTCTCTATGTCTTTCGGAGAATCATGCCAGGAAAATCATGACATTAAGCAGAGGTGGTCAATATGAAAGAACTTTATACCAGGAGAAGACAATATGCGACATTAGACATGGAAAAAGAGAAGAACACCTTTACACGTAAAAGTGGGGATCATAAAGAATTTTGTTAAGACATAGATCGCGATAGTAACTGTTTTCAATATCTCCGACGAAAGTTACCAAAAATAACTGAAGGACAAATTAAGGAAACCAAGTTAGCGGTACGAGTGTCGATGGTAGTTTTTATCAGTTGAAAACGAAAACGAAAATGACAAAATTTTGATAATGGATATGATTCAAGTATTTTACGATGCTGGCTGCAATATACACATATCTTAAGAACATATTCTTCATTCCCACTTAGACCTTTGTCCTGAAAACATGGGCGATGTCAATGATGAGTACGGTAAACGC
This sequence comes from Trypoxylus dichotomus, assembly GCA_023509865.1. NCBI lineage: Eukaryota > Metazoa > Arthropoda > Insecta > Coleoptera > Scarabaeidae > Trypoxylus > Trypoxylus dichotomus. The sequence goes on along the minus strand of CM042076.1, from coordinate 64,147,996 downwards.
TTTCACCAAGTCATTTTGATAATAGAGAAGAGGTATCGCAGCAAATGGAATCCTGTCATACTACTAGATTACTGTTGATTGTTAAAAGAAGAGGCTGTGGATGTCTTTTATATATGATTTATCGCTCTAACTTCTTGAGTAATGTTGGATTTTAAAGCTTGCCGCGTTGGAGGAATATTTTGGAAAACCCTGGCCTTTAAATTATACTATAGAAAAATTCAGTGTTGGTCAAATTTGGTGACCTTTGATGCTTTCAATCACCATATCGGGATATCAGTCGTCCAGGAAACATGTTTCTTAGAATAACCATGCAAATACGCGCAGTATAGCATGTTGCTCTATCTTGCTGTAACCATAGGTAGTTATGTTCTATCTTAAATCGTTTTAATTCAGCAAGTAGAAAATTTTGGGGCATTCTCAAATACCGTTGAAAGTTCGCAGCCATTGTACAATCATCTTCTTCGAAAAAGTACTGACCTAGTATTCCAAATTCAACCACACCGCACCACATGGTCACTTTTACAGAATACAGCGGTTGTTCGTCAGGTTATTGAGGTTATTCGGCAGACCAGTACCGAAAATTGTTCCTATTTACAGATCCCGATACGTGGAAATGCTCCTCATCACATATTATTAAATTATTTAAACCATTGGGTTAAGTAAATTAATAAAACTTCTAGTATCGACGGCTGCGAAGCTGTATTAGATAGGGATTCATTTAGCTCAGGTAGAGCAGTGACGTTTCAAAAGCCGCACCCATTGGGCCACCCTTTAGAAGGCAATGTAGTGATTTTTGCAATTAACCAATGTAATTAAATTAAAAAGAAATTAGCGACTTGAACTCACAAGTGGTCTGGTGGCCTAGTGGTAGAGGTCGTGGGTTCGAGTCTCTCCGGGACTAATATATTTTCAGTGATTTAATTACGTTGGTTAATTACAAGCAAATTGTAATTTCATCATTAGTAATACCAAGTGCGGTTTAGTATTAATATTAATATTAGTATTAATATTGATATTACTTTAATTGTTACAAATTTGCTTTCATTAATAATATAATGTTTGTGAGATATTACGATGTATCTACTGACATCGTAACATCTAGGGATTAAAAGCGACCTCAACTCACAAGTGGTTTCGTGGTGTAGTGGCAGCATGATACGCCGGTAACGTAGAGGTCGTGGGTTCGAGTTACTTTGGAAGCGATATTTTTTACTTGAAAACAAAACTAGGCCTAACTTGTTTATCTATCTTTTATTAATATACGTGTATCCACGTTTCTTATTAAAGTTACTATATGTCATTTCACACCCCAAAAGTTAGGTAATTAGATAGTTGGAGCAAAACCAAATTTTGTCAAATCGTTGACTCAGCCTGTTATTCCTGTTGAAAAAAGTAAATACTTTGAGGCCTTTAGTTTCTACTCAACAGTAACTGTTTTCTTGTTATTTGTATCGGTCAAAGAATGTTTACCTCATCTTACCTACATTAAATCTCTTCGGCCATTAAATTAGAAAATAAACAGAAATTTGTTCATCTCAACAGCTTTGAGGAAAAGAAAACTTTCTAAATATGTAAACCAAGTTATTTGAAAACTTAATACGCCTAATATTTAGATCCTAGATTCTACGGGATTTAGCGGAGATCGAGATCCGTTTTACGAGCGTTGTTAGTTTTAGAACGTATCATCGACGGTTTACAGTCGAGATGATAAAATCATTACCGTGTTTATTGTAACAGCAGCAGCGGCGGCGGAACGAAACAAAACAAAAAAAATGCGCATAAAAGACCGGAATCTAGTCACCTACGATAAAAACCCGTTAGGATCTGGTTGTAAATGAAGGAGATTCATTTCGTGTTTATGTACTTCTAAAATTTGACGTTCGTCCGTAGCAGCACAGATACGTCGTTCCTCCTCTCCTCGTTCTTCATCTTCAATGAAAGACGCATGTTTAAACGTGTCTAAATGGTGAAATAAAAACGCTCGTAAAACGGCTCCGCTCTTATACACGTTCGCTGTGTATCGTAGAATGGGAGCTTAAAAATAACCTCATTTAGGAGGGATATTTATCTAACGTATTTAATACTTAGAGCGCACGGTTGGGCCGCGCGCTAGCGTTTTCACATCGGAACGAAACTATTTCCTAAGAACACCAGAGCGTCTGTCGAGCTTTCGACACGGGTCGGGGAGTAGCAAGTTAGTTGGACCGTGAAAGAAAGAACTCCTATCATCTCGCGTCTAAACGGCAGGATAAACAAGTAATTGGAAAATGTGATAATGATCCGGAGCATGGAAATTCACGGTCCGCTCATAACTCTTTAAACATACAAAAGTTATTTAAACAGAAGCCGTTATTGGGATACCGCGATGAATGGTTTTGGAGTTATCTTAATAGCACCGACCTTCTAAGTGGATTCTTATAAAGTACAGTTACTGAGATTACTTAGTAGGCGAGTTTAAGGAAGGTTATTTTTTTTAATGCAGACTTTCACGACCGTTAAATATTGCAACTTTCGGTTGAATTGTGCTAGTCCAGTAGTAATTCTTTATTTATCCATTCTAAAGAGAACGGAACAGCACCGAACGTTTTCAGCTTCGGTTTCGCAAGAATCGAGTTCAACATGTCACATTTCTATTTGGCATTAACGTATCATACATGCGACGGACATTTCACTACTTACCCACAATTCTTCGTCTACGCTTTTAAATGATACAAACTGAATGTGTCGAATTTTGGACAAGCTAGACGCAGCTACACTACCGTTCATAAGTTTGATCACATCTAGTATATTGTATTAGACTTAGAACTAGTTTAAAAATATTTAGGAAAATTCATACTAATTTTCTTAGAATAACATTTATAATCTAATGTTCATAGTGCACATTCATAACACTGAGACTTATTTCTAAAATCCATTCAAACACGGAAACAATGTATTCTTGTATTAAATTTCATGATGGCAATGAAGCAATAATGCGTTAGTTTAGTAGCAACCAAAAGAAAGGAAGAGACTGGTAGGCTTCAAAACAGAAAGCGAACTGGCAACGACGGAACGAGACGACTACACATTCTAGCAATTTTCCTAAGAAGTCATCGCCTTGCTACACCGCAAATTACGAAAGAATTCAATTTAAACGCCACCAGCCAACAAGAATATCGATTGTAGAACGGAGACTAATAAAAGTCGGTCTGAGAGGCCATATAACAGTAAAAAAACACGGTTAAGTTCTATACACAAACGAAAAAGAGTAAGTTGGGCAAAAGCTCTAGTAAATTGAAGTGTAAAAATGTGTTATCAACAGACCAATCGAAATTCGAATTGTGCGCAGGTAAACATCGCATGTACATTCGTCGCTACCTTGAAGAAGGAATGTTATACGAGTGTATTTCAAAAACAGTGAAACATGGGGGACGAAACATCATGATGTGGGTCTGTTTTGGAGGCGGAAGCATTGGAAATTTAGTTAAAATAGATGAAAACTTGAAAATTGGATATGAATTAATTCAGTTATGAGTAAGATACCGACCCCACACAGATCACAAAGGTGGTTAAGGCTTATTTTCACATAAAAAAAACTCTTCTGATGGAGTCCTATACTTAATAGAGTGGCTGCCACAGAGTCCTGATTGTAGCTCTTCATGTAGCTTCACTTGGATTGTAACGCCCGGAAAAAATCTGCGACTAGCAAAGCAGTATTCTGGAATGCTCTATAGGAAGTGTGGAATATTATGGACGAATCGTATTTACAACGATTAGTTCTAAGAATGTCGCCATGCCTTCACATTCTTTCATTTCAGCTATATGTCTGATACGCGTTATACATTTAGTTCGTAAAAAAACTGATAAAGCACAATTACATATTAAAATATTATATACGTAAACACCACAGACAGTACAAGAAATACCATAAAATTTTAGCTGGAAATTTGACCGTAATAATATTTTCAATTAGTACCAGTTTTTTATACTTGTGTTACTGTTATATTTTTAGATGAGTTTTTTATTTTCAAATGAGAGTTCATATTTTTAAAATAGTTTTTACAGCTTCAAATGTCTTCACATCTTCGAATGAGTTTTTATATCCTCGAATGTTTTTTTACATTTTCAAATGGGTTTTTACGTTTTCAAATGAGTTTTTATATAATTGGTTGTGACATCAACTCTACAATGTAAACTTGCAGAATTTTGTTCTCTGTTAATGGAACAAATATATTGAACGTTCCATGAAAAATTTCGTGGAGGCAACAGTTACTGCTTAAAAAGAATTTAAACTGGGTAAGCAGTGATTTTTATTTTAAAAATTGTAAATTTATATGCCCAAGATAGTGAAACATTTTATCAAAATAAGTAGTTAAAACTTTACTTTACTAACAAAAAGCAAAAAGAAAGTGATAGAATAAGAGAATTAATATTTACTAGGCATTTTCAGTAGTAATTCATAAAATAAAGACGGATTAAAACTTTTCGTGCCTAAAAGCAAAAATTTCTATTAATAAATCTTGAAAGTATCCACTTAAAGAAAGTTAAAATGTATAATAATAAAAAAAATTCATATTTGCAATACTTTTTATTTGGAAAGTCATATAAGAACATTTTGATTACAACCAATCGGAATGGGAAATGCGATTTAAAGAAGCCTGTATTACTTAACTCTGGAACATCCCGCAAAGCGATAATAACTCTACAGATTCAAAGGGAAAACAAAACTGTATTTAAAACATTTTCCCACATTTACACGTATAGCAGTAAACTCCACTTACACAAATTTATTAATTATGCGGAACGCAGCGTTTCGAGAGCACGTAGACTGTCATTGTCAACCGTGTTACCGACTGGCCCAGGTGCTCGCGAAACGCTGCGTTCCGCATAATTAATAAATTTGAGTGAGTGGAGTTTACTGCTATACCTGTAAATATACAACCGCACAGTCCTTGCAATCGTTAATTTTCCCGTATAATTACAAATGCGGTAATAGTTAAAAAATTACCTAGTAGTATTTCGTACTAGGCGTTTTGAATGAAGTTTGCGCCTTGTTTGGTGTTACTTACTTCTGAAATACCCTGTTTATTTGGAAATTTATACATGATTTTAGGGAGATTTAAACGCCAAACTTTTTTTACAGTATGAAAATAAGATTTAAACGACAACTAAAACTTATTTTCACGCTGTTAGAAATATGCTCATCACACAAGTGCTGTATTTAAGTGCAACACTCTGTATATTCCATGGTACCATGCTATGAAGGAATTTTCGATATAAGGCAATGCTTACGTTTAAACATCACCTCTAATCTTACCGTTCGAGAGCTACATTCAAAAACTTTAAATTAATCCATTTTCGTAGGGGGATTTAGCCCTATCAAGTTTCATCCAATATTGAGTTTGACACCTGGACACCATTCCTACTGAATTATATTTACCTAAGGGTAATAATATATACTCCGTGTGTAGAAAAGCAGTAATTTCTATAAATAAAGTGACACACATGTTTCCATTGAAAGTGTAATCTGGAGTGCGTTAATAAAAATAATTTTCTATATCTGCTTTAATCCCTTATAATTAGGAAATCTTCATACTCAAGCCATTATAGATAAACAAACGCTTAAATTAATAATCACAAGAAAAACTCGATTATATCTACACGTATACGCCCTCTATAATTTAAACATATCATTCGCAAAACGTAAACACAATCTAACACTCAAACATTATTTATTATATTATTATACCTCTAAATTACTATCTATACGCATCTACAGGTACGCCGGCACTTTATTTACATCTACAGCTCTCAAATTATCCACATTTCATCTATAGAGAGAACCACTTCAATCTCCCTACCTCGCTTCAACATTAGCGAATTTATAAGCCGCACGCTTCGCGTTAGCCGTAGTCTTGTAAATCGCTTCAATCGAGAGAAAATAATACTTACACCGCAGAAATTCCAACCGCTTTGCTGGCTTAGCTGGTCGAGATGCTCGGCCATTATTTAATAGCGCCCGGCCGATATTTACAACGGCATTCGGAGGGTTTCGTGCTGATGTCGTAGAGATATCTTAATAGTACATAAATACGTCCATCGTATTCATTAACAAGTGATAGCACGAAAGTGATTCTAGCTACGTATGTATCAATACATACGTGTATATTTATTACTGCGTACGTTTTTAATATATACAGGATTTGTAAATTATTGAACCGTTTCAGGATTTACGATGAGGCATTTGCTAGCTGTCCAAAATGCAAAGAAATGGCGTGCGTGGGTGAGGAAGAAGAAGTGGGTATATCTGTATATCGTAAAACGACTGATTGAGAGTAGACTTCTATGTAATTTAGAAATTTATGTAAAAAACTTTTCGAATTGCTTCTATTAAATATTTATAAAACCGGTGTACGATTTGTACTTATACGTTTTAATTCAGGAAATACCAGTTGCGCGTTTTCAATTACATCTTCCCATTGGAACAACCTCTATAAATGTCTAGTATATTTCTGTTATGTTTCCATAGTCATCGATTATTTGTAGCTATTCATCACTTCGATATAAAGTGAGTGGGGTTTAGATGTAAATATTTAGCAAATATAAAGGGAAACTGGGAAGCAGTGATAGATTTTTTATAGAAATTAACACTATTTTAGTTATTAATGATGATTTGATTTTGTAATAAGTACAAATCTAAACCACACAGCGCCTGACTTAATTTCAGCAATATTGCATTGGATTTATGTCTTCAGTTTACGAGTTGCTTATGCTTTGAAATCACACGACCAGCAAAATGTTGGCTTAACAAATCGATGGTTTCTCTTGCTGTATGACACGTGACCCCTACTAAGGCCACATTATTTCGAGGACTTTAACCATCTAATTTATAGCAACGGAACCTAGAGGAGCATTTCTAGTGAACTCCCATACCAAGAAAAATTCAGGCATTTATAGTGCAAAATACTGTCTTTATTCACACGCCACGATCAACACATGTTGGTTTTGTAATTTCATAAAGCCTCTGAACCAGTCGGGTATGTATATGTATATGTATATGTATATGTATATGTATATGTATATGTATATGTATATGTATATGTATATGTATATTTATATGTATATGTATATGTATATGTATATGTATATGTATATGTATATGTATATGTATATGTATATGTATATGTATATGTATATGTATATGTATATGTATATGTATATGTATATGTATATGTATATATCCATTATTGCCATCCATTATTTATATCCATTGAACATATGAAAATTCCATTATTTGAAACCTCTGTAGTTAACTAAGCATCAGTTGAGCGACATTTAGAATACGATTTAAATTAAAATATGAAGGAATTCAAGGTTGTGCCCCTTAGCTAGTAAGGTTATGCTTTCCGAGTTCTAGAATTCTCAAGGAGTACTCCTAGACCATTTCCATAATAGAAGTGAGAACGTGACTGCTGAATCATACTGTAGAGTTTTGTTCTTGCTTCCAGAAGCAATTCGACGAATACGTTACATACAAAAACATACAAATTTTGAACAATTTAATACTATAGATTACACCGACACGATACAAGCACTTGCTTTTATATGTAGCATTGCAAATGTTGTCAATCCCATGTCAACTTATTTTCCACACTTGCGACTCTATTTTCCAATACTACAATTTTTTCTCGATACAAGAAAACTTTTTTAGCGTATCACAAGGCATAGCTTGTGATATTTTATTTGATTATTGTGCACGTATTTTAATTAGAAGTTATTAAAGCAAAAGTGCACATGCTTCCACTATGTACTTTTTAAATTCACTCTTCAATAACCCATTAAGTTAAAGAGAAATTAATCGAATCTTCGTATAATATTACAATGTCCATTAACTTGATAGATCACCAACTATAATAATTAAACCAGAAATGACGAGGCACATTTAACCTCATATCTCGAAGACACATTTCCTATATCTAAGACCATAATCTCGGCGTCCATATTTTTACTATTATTAGACATAAATCGTGTTCGGCCAAGAACACATTTGATCGCAGGCAATAAGTTAGACGACGACGAAAATCACCGCTTCTTCCTCCTCCTCCCCCACTTTTACGATCAAAATGAAAACGCCCTTCGCCGACGCAAGCCATGTAGAAACGAAGAACGATGGGACAAAACACGGTGACGCGTTACGCTTACCGATGCTATCCCATAATGCCAACGTCCTAGAGGTCCTAGGAGAAGGACGATGGTGGAAGCGAAAAGAAAATTAAGGACGCCGATCTCGTAGAGAGCGATTCACGAGGTCCATTGGCAATGCGCCAAACGTGAAACCAATATACATATACACGCGTGGAGAGATCGTTCTCCAGATACATTGAATAAAAGATATTCTCTAGGATGAGTGTACAGGGTGAAGCAAACTTGTAGAAAGGGGCCAGTAAATACATTGTAACGGTATTTAGGGTTTTTGAAGATTGGTTATTATTTAAAAGATATTAATTTTGTTAGCTCCATCTTAATTTCAACCTGTTTATAAAAACCATCGATTCTTATATATTTAAAAAAACATGATGAAACATGATTCTTCGATTTTGTTCAAGCGTTTATGAGTTATAAAAGCGTATAAAAAAGATACTGCGTACGAACCTGAAACTGGTAAAAAAAATTACAAAATACAGTAGGCGCTCAATAGCGTGACTGTTTCTCCAAACGATTTGTTCACATTAAAAGGAGTGCCTAATTTTATTAAAATAATAGGTACTGCATCAATAATAAAATTTCTATATAATAAAATACATTCTAAATATATTCTGCAATTTTTGTTTGTTTCTTGTATTTTTCAACTTTTTCTGTTAGCGTTGTTTCTCCTATTTCTTTTAATATTTGAATATATTTGAAATTAAGTTTATATTCTTCTACCCGTCAAATTGACCTGTTCAGTTTCTTCAGTTTCCTCATCTTTAGTTTCATCCTCTTCTGTTTCTTCCTCAAAATTGTCTAATTTTATGTCAATTTCATTCCATCCAATTACGTCTTCCTCATCTAGTTCAATCTAGAAATAGATGTGCAAAAAGGAAACAAAGCAACCGTGGTTCTTGCAAGGAAAAAGAGTGGTGTGGCCTGTATTTTTTCTTTGTTGGGATTTATTGTAAATACTGGTTTTCCCCAACATAAAGCAAGAGGGTCTATTCTTAGTGGATACATAGAAATAGACAGGTATACACGCATGCTAGGCATAATAAAGCAGGTATTATTCGCAACTATTACGCCTGTATTTAAATGTAAATTATTAGAGAATTTGTTTAAGAAATACGACAGATATTTACTTTTGATGTGTATACCTAAAACCACTGCAGAATGCAGAAATATTAAGAGGAAAATAACTATAAAAAATGAGAAAACAGGAGAGAAAAAACGCACGAAACATCAAAACCGTAATAGAGGAAGAAGGAAAGATATGGTGTGGAAAAAGAATATACATAAAATCAAAAAAAAAAGAGGGCACCATAGTGACGAATAAAAGAGACATAATAACAACCACTGAAACCTTCTGCAAACAGCTTTATTCAACACCAAACAAAGAGCCAAATGCCAAAATCCCGGAAGTGCTAAACCAGGGATCGGAAAATATCCCTAATAGAAGTGATACAGAAATTGGGTTAGCCCCAAAGATGCGTGAAAAACAACAGCCTCCAAGAAAAGACAGTAATAGAAAGCATAAAAGAAGGTGGGCCAACCATTATCAGAGCTTTGAAGATTCTCTTCAATAAATATCAACTTGAAGGGATAACACCATCTCACTCGGCAAACGCACAAATACTTATCCTACACAAAAAAGGGGATAACGCAAACCTTGAAAACTACAGGCCCATCAGTCTGCTAAGTCACATCTATAAACTTTAGATGAAGATCATAACAATATGTTTAACAAACTTTTTTCTTTTAGGGTTTTAGAACAAAATACGGAACTAACGATCACCTCCTTACGGTGAAGCTTCTTATAGAAAGATGCATCGGGTATCATAAACCGCTAGTGTTGATTTTTGTGCACCAAGATAAGAAAACGCTGTAAATACAGTTTCCTCATGGTATTAGTGAAATCAAGTCACGAGCAATACATGTGAAGAGACATAAAACGCTAACACACGGACATGTTTCTGCTTACCCGGCGTCACCAGTGTGGTTTCGAGCGGTTTTGTGCTCAACCCATGTAAATATCTCGCTGCTTCGATCGCCATATTCCTGACGCTAACTAGTGCCAAAAGAGAGAAAGACTTGTCCCCAAAGTCAGACAGCGAAAAGAAGCGGGTACAGTTTTATGTCTCTTCACGTGTCTTTCTCAAGAATTGATTTCACTAATACCATGAGAAAGCTGTATTTACAGCGTTTTCTTGTCTTGGTGTTATTTTCTAGGCAAATAAATACCACAAACACCCAATATATTACGAAACTCACTCTGAGTACCTCCATCAAAATTAACGGCAATAGCATAGAACAAGTAGCCATATACAAATAGTTGGGACATGAGATCTGTATTGGAAAAGACAACCAAACAGATGGAATCGGACAGTATTCCAATCTGATCTTCCAATATCCTTCCTGTACCAACATACGGATCAGAAACGTTAACAATGACCAAGAAAAACATTAAGAAGATACAAGTGATGCAACGAAAAATGGAGAGGTCAATGCTGGGAATAATTTTTCAATGCGAAAACACTCGCTGGGGACTGGTTGATCGCGCAGGACCGGAAGAGACGCCAAGATATGAGAAAGGCTTATATATCCAGCAGTGGACAGTATAAGCCAAATACTAAGTGGCAAGTTATCCATGTCTTCTTGTTTACTGATCTAGAATTCTGTCCCAGAATTTAGCAATCATTGTTGGATTTAATCTGTTCGATGGAAATGGTTATTCACGTTATCTCGAATTTCCATTACCCGGTGTTCACATTATCGAACGTCTACTGTATTTCTCCGGTATTGGGCTATAAAATAATGAAGAGTACAAAGCAAAGAAAGAAAAAGAAAATAAAAATGAAAAGGGAAAAGGACACGGAAAAGAGATAACAACTATAAGAAAAAGGAAAAGAGGAAAGACAAAGGGGAAATCAAGGAAAAATGGTTTCCTTTTAATTTAAATTCGGATTTTATTCAAACGACTTAAAATCACCTGAAGCATGATTGTTAGAGACGAAACCTAATTAAGATTCTAATTATACATTAATCAGCTTTATGTATACCCTTACAAATACAATTTCCATATAACCAGTTAAACGATTAAAATACAATTCTGTTTTCAGAGAATTACAATAATAACATACGCAGCGGGAATGTAAACCTGACTAACATTTAAACAAAATATCGTTTTACATAAATTATTCGATGTTAAAATTTAATGTAAAATTGTGGAGAATGTAAACTCTCGCACACGTTGGAACGGATTTATTACAAACCTGGAAACAAAATTACAGTCAATATTTACGTAACTAACTAAAAGACGATACGACAGCTTAGAATAGTATCAGGTCATCCACGTACATATGTAAGTATAGTTGTATAACAACAAGGCAAACAAATTAAGTAAACGTTGGATGTCGATAAAGCTCCTAAACGAATGGTAATTTACAAATAACGTTGTCGAAGTGAGATCTAGAACATTTTCCTTAAGTATAACATTTAAGTAAACCAACATTAAATGGAGCTGTTAATTTGATTCTTTTTAATCTGTAAACAACAGTAAGGAGAATCAAATGGTAGAGCATTATTTTTCAGCTTTGGTTCATTATCTTTACCGGCTGCTATAAAAAGAATATGTGTAGGCTGTTTTAAAATAAATATTGATAACGCCGTTTGCAAATTTTTCAATCAATAAATACATTAGTCAATTAGGAATTAATGCTGAAAGTTGGAATTTATTTTAATAAATCTATTTCTTTTATTATTTTTGTCTATTTGTGTAGTAAGCGATCTACCAAAGTTACAAGCTACGAGGTATGTCTGGTTAACTGAGTGTATCTACAGTTTAAAATATCCTCCATTGGAATGCACAACGCGTCTCCAGCGAGTTTCCATTCCTGATAACAATTTTGAAAGTATTACTCCATTAAGCTGTTTAGAACTTGTGTCGTGACTCATAGGGACTAATGGGAACCTTTTATAGCGAGGTCTTTAAAAGTTTGCGGATACGAGTTTTGCGTTCGCGTCCTGATATTGCCAGCTCGTGGATCTTACATCACGATAATGTCTCCCGTCACAGTTCATAGTTGGTTAGAGAATCTTTGGCAGAGAAAAACACTCCAGTGCTCCCACACCCGCCTTGCACTCCACATATGGCTGCATTATGGCTGTAATTGTTTTCCTTCCCCAACGCTTAAGCGGAAATTGAAAGTTTCCCATTACGGAACAATAAGCAATATCCAAAGAGTCATAGCGCAGGTTCTATGCAGCTTAACCGAACAGGACTTTTTTTTCTTCTTCTTTCATTTTAGGTCGTAGCCTGTTTTTCTTCATGCGTTATTCACGGTATTTCGACCGAGATGGAAGTACAACTTTCCTTCCATCTCTTCAATGATCTTCCGAGGTCTCTTCTTCCCATTCGTCTTTGATCTCTTGCTATTCTGATCAATTTAGAATTCTCCGCTCTTTGTACATGATCATTCCAACGCCTTCTTCTTTCTCTGGCAAATCTGACTACATCTCCAATTCCACATTCCTCTATTATATCTTTGTTTCTTGCCTGTTCTCCTTGTTTTTCCAGCTATCATTCTCTATGTAGTCATTTCGGTTGTTCTCATCATCTGTTTTAGTTTATATGTATCAACTCCTGGTGTTTCAGCTGCATATATCATTATTGGCCTTATCATGGTTTTATATATCTTTACCTTACTTGAGCGGTATTTATTTCTCCATATGATGTCTTTCAAGTATCCAGGTACTCGTGTTGCCTTTATAATTTGTTGCTTGACCTCTTTATAGCTGTTCCATCCGCTCAACACCTCAACTCCCAGATATACGCAGGACATAACTTATTCAATAATGTTGCTGTTTATTTCAAGTTTGCATCGTATAGGTTCTTTTGGTATCGCTAGCGTTTTCGTCCTTTCAGGAGATACCAGCATATTATATCTTTCAGAATTTTTTTGTAAATCGATATAGAAATCCTAAACAAGATTTTTAGAATTGTTATGAGGAATGGAAAACTCGCTGGAGACGCTGTATGCATTCGAAAGAAGCACACTTTGAAGGGAAGAATATTATATTGTAGACGCATTCAATTAATCGTCACTGTTATTAATTCTGAGATATTCCCCGTATTTAACCTTACCAAAACCAAAGTGTTCTCCGGTCTTTTTACTTTACTGTCTCACTGCGAAGAGTGAACCGCTGTTATTAATTATTTCCCAGTAAATGTTGACTCGGAAGAGTACCAGTCACGCTAGAAAATATTGCTGACGTATCACTTCCGACGCTTGGGGTCGCGCTGCTTCACGTTACCACAGCTCTCTTATTACTGAACCACTGAGTCGTTCATGGAGACATAATTAGTAACTTGGTAGGGTAAGCTCCGAAGAGTGTTTACTTGGACTATTTTGGGTCGTGTTTTCGATGTTGCATATTGCAATATTTTGGCTATTAAGTTAAACACTAAGTAACTAATTAGACGACCGTCATCAAGATGCAAGGCGCAGTATTTGGCAAAACGTCGATATACACCTGTTCGAGGTTGCGGCCAACAAACTCGAAAATACGTACTGCCAGTATAAACCCAAACGAAGGCCGTGAAAGCCTGCTGCTATTTATAACTAGATTCTTGAATTGAGGTAAATAAAAATAAGTTATTAATTCATCAAGCAATACTTGATAATATCTGCATAGCTCACGTAAGCGATTACCTGATATCGATTAGGTTTATAATCACCATCCCTAATGCTAACACTGTTTACTACAACGTTAACCGATGACGACGAAGGTTCATTATCGTGTCGTCAAAGGGGTTCAGAATATAAAATAAATACAAAATATTTTGTTTCCACCCTATAAAACGAGGTCGTAGTAGGTCTAGTAGGTGTGGCGTTTAACATCATCAAAGGACAAATGTTCATCGACATGAAGTTTAACACGTATGTCATTGAAACATCAAGCTGTACAATAGCGACAAAGATTGCCTTCACACAGCGCCATCTCATAGTTAATTACCGAATTTTTCAGCTTATCCTCGTAAAAAATATTTTGTATCTATTCTATTTTTTGCACCCCTTTGATGACCCGACAATGAACTTGCGTCGTCGTGGTTTAACATGGTAATAGATACTGTAAGCATCAGCGATTAGTTATTAATCTTAGATTGCCGCGTCGCAAAACCATTGCTGGAAAACAACTGCTATTTTCACATTCGCAATTTTAACTAAATTTTTACATTTTTACATTAATATTTTAATTTACTTTCTTCGTGGCATCCACACTTTTTTTCTAAAAACTTTGAAGAAAATACATCAAGATAAAACTTGATTTTAGTACTAAATAAGCCGTTTACGTAATTTATGTTGTATTGCCACGGTATAATACGGCAGCTATTTACAGCGAATTTGACCCGTCCCTGTATACGCAGCGATAGTAAGTTTATGCACACATCACATCGTCCCATCAATATGTAGATCCCGCCCGAGAGCGGATCGGACTCAGAATTTTCATTGGCAATTTTTCTATTCATTGGAATACGAATCGCTGTTACGTGGAATAATATATCGTGTAAATATTTTATTTTCAGCTCAATTTAGAAGTGTTGAAAATTTTACTAAACAACTACACCTGAGATCGCAGAGAACTGTACCTCGATCTTAGGCATGGAATATTTGTTTTGGTATTGAAATAACTAGGTGCTTTACTCGACCGTTTTAATGCGGGACGTAGTTCGTAAGGATATTGTTTTCATTGTAATAAGCAATATACATACGTATAGTTATATACATGAATGTATAAATATACAATACCAATCATATACGAAATCACAGATCTAGAAATTTGCTCTTATTTCCGAAACTAGAGTGAAGGTTTAACAAAGTAAGATAAACAATTTACGCAATTAAAGAAAAATTTAAAGTTTAGTTTGCTATGTGTTTATCTTAAATATAGGCTTTCAAGTTCGTATTCTGTTATAAATATAAAATAACTATTTAATAATTTTTTTGGAAAACAACCAAATAATTTGACCTCTTGGTTAATACTACTTATTAACTGTAAATTTTTGCGTTATTTATGCACAATTCTAAGATACGGCGCAACACACCAATTCGAGTTGTATATGTATACTCCGTTAAATCTTAGATATAATTCACGAGCTTGAATAGTGTTTTCTATATACCTCTAATAGTCTAATTAATATTTTTGATGTACACTTGCAACCCTTTTGACGCTCTTTTACAAATGGACAATATTGAAATTCGCGTAATGATTAAATACCAGTTGAAAAGTATTTTTCGCCCAAACAAATTCATGCTGATATAGTAAATGTGTTAGGCGAGAATACTCCTTCTTTTAAGACTGCTTACAAATGGGTGAATGAATTTAAAAAAGGTCGTAGGAGTGTAAATGACGATCCCCGTTCCGGACGTCCAAAAATAGCTGCTTCCGCAGAAAGTGTGCAAAAAGTTTTATGTCTAAGAGATGTGCCAGATGGGAGGCGCGTTTGCTCACACCACCGAAGAAACTCAAACTCGTGGAATGTCCAACAGACTTCTTGCGCCAATTTGTGACTTGCAATGAAGCGTGGATCCACCAATATACATCGGCAAGTAAACAGCAATGAAAACAGCGAACTAAACGTGGTGAACCGGCTCCAAACAAGGTCATTCTACCGGCGGGAAAGGTGATGGCTTTTTTTTTCTGGAATGCGAAGGAAGTCTTACTTATCGATTACATTCCAAAGAGACAAATGATTACTGGACAATACTATTCCCAACGTTTGGATCGATTGAAGGAAGCTATTGTCGAAAAAATACCCGGAAGAAAGCAAAAGGAAGTCCTCTTGCATCAAGGCAATGCACCAATTCACAAGAGCGGAATTATTAAAGCAAAATTGGCCAAATTAAACTTCGAAGCGCTTGAGCATCCTCATCCACAAGCTTAAGAAACACTTCGGCGGTATGAGATTTGCTTCGGGTGAAGAGCTGATAGCAGCCGTAGACCACAAATTAGAAGAACTGTGAGTAAAGATCGACTAATAAAATAAATAAAATAAATAAAATAAATAAAATAAATAAAATAAATAAAATAAATAAAATAAATAAAATAAATAAAATAAATGAAATAAATAAAATAAATAAAATAAATAAAATAAATAAAATAAATGAAATAAATAAAATAAATAAAATAAATAAAATAAATAAATAAAAATAAATATATTGATCTTGAGGGAGATTATGTCGAAAAATAAAACACATTTCATTGAAATATTGCTATTTGCTATGCTTTAGTTCCCGTATTTTTCAGCTTATCCTCGTACATTAAATATATGCTACAATCCCTTTACAAAAGCATTCGTTTTATTAATATTGCCGTATTACCATTTATGCACATTCTAAATCGTCTACAAAAATACACATTTACGCGAGATTAAATTGATAAATTAACAGGATAAGTAAGGCTCAATTTAACTGCGTAATATCTAAATGATCTATCTCAGCGGTGTTCAATCGCATCATTCGCAACGATACAAGTTATTTCATTGCCCTCTCCGATTTGCTTTCGGATTATTCGCCGGGAAATAGCATAATTTACCGATTTAACGATCTCATCGTCCGTTCAACATCCGAAATATGAATACGAAATACAGCAATTTACGTCAGCGATACTCTCCAACAAACGTGAGCAACGTAACGTTATGGAGCGTCTGATGTATTTAAACGAGGAATTTCTGATGCACGTCGAAATCAACATCGGCTCGTATATCCTATTGTATGGCGATAGTTTACTTAACTGGTGGCTGCCCAAATCGAACAGCATCGGTAATCGCACAGAGCGAGGGTTCTCGTTTACAGTGTAGAATGGACAAATGCTACACGAATGACGACGGCGGTGGAACAGGACGACCTTGCTCCGACGTAGTATGTATCATCACTCGGTTTATCACAATCAGTAATGTAACCGTCAAATTCACTGAATGCAGAACGCGAAATGCAAATCGCAACGATGTTCGACCGGCACGGATATTTCGTTGTTGATTAAATGGATTATTCCGAATATAGATGGAAGCCGGGGGAGTTGATGGTCGATGTGATGGAATTGGCGCTGGACTTACACTTCACAGCTACTAATTGACCCCAATCATAATTTTGTGCACTCATAGACGATATTGTATTTTCACAAAAAGAAAACTTGATAATTTATTTATTATAGCGAGAGTCCTACGACCTTTGCCGCATCTCGTATTTCGATCTCCACTCGTTTCTATTTTTGCAAACTTCTTATTTATTGCGTTGTCTCCCATGGCTTTCTCGATCCCATCCCTCCATGATGTGCCTGGACTTCCTATTCTTCTATTTTGTGGTGTATAATTTAGTGCTCTCTTTGACCAGCCATTTTTACTCATTATTTGTATTTGTCCATACCATATAGGCTATCTTGTTTCGATTCGATCCGCACTAGTCATAACTCTTCTTGTTCTTCGTCGTATCCCTTTGTCTTTTAGATGTTCCAATTCTGATACTCCACAGGCTCTTCTCAGGAAGTCCATTTCGGTGGTGTCTACATTCTTTTTATTGCTGTTTGTCAGATCTGCCAGATCTATGCATCGTATGCTAGAATGGGCTCCACAATGTCTTTATATATTTTTATCTTTGTTTCTAGTCTTAATTCTTTAGACCATAACAAGGAATTTAAGGTCTGGGTTGCCTTTTTCCCTGTTGTATTAGATTTCGGTACATATTTTTGATGTACCTTCCTCAGTAAGTATGTGTCCTAGATATTTAAACTGGTTTGTTCTTCTTATTTCTTTAATTTGCAAGTCCTGGTCGTCATTTTCGTTTTTACACCCCACTTTTATATATTCAGTCTTTGTTATGTTTACTGTTAGTCCCCAAGGTTCGTGTTTTTGTCTTAGTTTTCTAAACATGTAGTCTATATCCTCTTCATCACAAGCTATAATTACTTGATCATCTGCGAAATAAAGACGTGTGGGATAGTTCCTATCCTTTCTGTTTCTCTTTTTCTCCAATTGCTTAACGCTTTCTGAATATAAATTTGAAATAATGTAGTTCGATCCCTTATTTATGGGAAATGGTTTTGATCTATTTATGCCTATTTTGATTATGCTCTGAAACTTCATAATTAAATATGATTTATTAATAGATCTAGGGAAGCATCCGATGCATAAAGTATTTGAAATTACTGCTCGGTTTATGTATATCACCGTTCTCTAAACGAATAACCAAGTGCGTATTTCTTATGCGCTGTGTAGTGCTAAGAATACGCACCTGCCTGCTGTCCAAAGCACACGACGTGTTAAATAGATTAGCCACCAAGGTACCAATTACCTTGAGACAACTAACACCCGAGCTTGACAAAACATACCGGACATGACTTAACATTACCAATTGACCAATGCTACCCCTGGCACTGATGTGCCTGGAGGTGTGGATTTCCAGCGACCATTACGACGCTGATGGGCCAACCTCCAGAGGATTTCCAGGGGAAGACAACTTACATACTAGCACACTACTAACATTAGTTTTTAAGTTTGGATGATTAAGGTTTCTTACTAACAACACTAACACTAGCTTAAGATATAAGATATCTTTCTATAAAACTAAAATAAAAATGCATATGCATATGGGGGAATGAAGCATGCAGGCAGGAAGTATAATACCATAAAAAGCATGAATTGCATGAATCACTATTACTTACTGCATCTTTTCAAAATTCTTGCAAAGGTCACTTCACTGAGGGCCAACTAACAACAACTGTAGTTGCCGCCTCCTCGAGGTTAGGGACGGTAACGAAGTCCAGGTCACTCGCCGCAGCAATAAAAATCTCGGACACGGTTAAAGGCACTCAGTTTGTTGACTAACTCTTACTTACTACTTTCGGCATACATCCTTCCAAATTTTTAACTACAAAATCCTAAGACTTCTATATTCAATTGCCTGCATGTGTAATTTTTGAGCATGACGGCCCGTTTTAATTTTACTCTTCAGATAACACGCTGTAATGATATGTTAAATAATGAATATATATATATATATATATATATATATATATATATATCACAGCGACATTTCGTTTAAACAGGCATAGAATTACAAATTCGTCAGCTATTTGTTTTGGATGCATGTCAATTGCATTAGAACCAATTTCTTAGCTTGAAAAAATCGTTCGAGGACGACTAAGTTTTGCGATTTGAACCATAATCACAAGTGTATTCTCGGTGCACCCATATGCATACAGTGAAACGAATAATGGCTTTACAAAAGGAAGGTTTTAGTGATCTAATCACAAACATACTAAAGACAATTATAATCTAATATATCTATATCAACTACATCATCGCTTCTCACGGGATTAAGTTATGTTTATTAAAGTTTAGATATTTTTGTAAAAGAACTGTCTGCATCACATATTTTACTGTTTGCATTTGTTTATAAACAACAACAATTAAATATCACTTTTTTAAAAATTCAGTCTTACCCAAAAATATAAAATTGTGATTGGCGTTTATCAACTGCAGAGCGTATGATTCCATATTAGATAGTGTAGCCGCTCCTGATACTCCAATATTTATCTCGCATTTCCATAATTGCGAGCGCCTATCTGTTTGCAGCGTTTCGTGGTAGTTGGCGTGGCTTCCACTGGGGGGTATCGATGGTACATGCAGGATAGACGTAACGAAATTGATTATCACGTATTAGAATGCGAAATTGGATAATGTGCTCGTGTTATATTGTTTTCACAGTTAATTACGAGCTTTCCAATACTAATCGGGTCTGCGTTCTATGGTGTTGCTATTGACAATACACTGTCATTCAAAATAATTTTAACATTTTAAAGAAATACCACAACAGAATTACGTGAAGTATGATATAAATAATAATTTTTATGTACAATGGGTAAGGATCAAAAAATAATATAACTTATAATAGAGAGAGTATTCAAGATATTTAGGCAGAACAAAATTTTATGTTTTATTGAGTGACAAATTAGTGTTAATATTTTTTCTGTGAATTTCAGAATACAGATATTACGTTAAATGTAAAGAAACAGAATGATAAATAATGACCTCGGAGACTCCTATAAATCTATCGAGGCCCCTATGATTAAAGAAAGTATTAGCCGAAGATCGACAGCCACGATACAGAGGGCAGATGAATAGCAAGAATACAC
This sequence comes from Trypoxylus dichotomus, assembly GCA_023509865.1. Lineage (NCBI taxonomy): Eukaryota > Metazoa > Arthropoda > Insecta > Coleoptera > Scarabaeidae > Trypoxylus > Trypoxylus dichotomus. Next base: position 64,127,635 of record CM042076.1, on the reverse strand, counting down.
ATGCAGAAAAATTAACAGAAAGTACAACCCTTCCCGCGCAGAAAATTGTAGCTTAAGTTTAACACAGCAACTTCTGCCCTCTCCCTCTCCCTCGCCCCCCCCTCCATTTAGCTTAGTGGTCAAGTGCACAAGAGTATGAAATTCGACAAAAACAAATCGAGTTCAATTCCCTTTATACGGGGCAGTTTCATTAAAAAAATAGGGAAGACAAATAGACAGACGAAATCATTGAACGAATCTGACAAGCAACAGGTCTTATCAGGACTACCCAGAAAACGACAATAGATACACTACCGAAACGTCGGACTATGCAAGTTCCACAAACGATGGAATAACCCAAACAAAACAACTCTGATTACAATCCATCATCAACAATATTACGTCAAGAGTTTCAAGTTTTTGTTTAAGCTCCTATACTTCTACAGGGTATGGGTTCACCCTAGTGATAAACGCAAATAACGAAAAGAGAAAGCAAATATTGCAAAGTCAGAGAAAGTACAGTTATTATGCACGGTGGGGGTCACATTCCTACTACAACAGGGAATCTTAATTATTTAGCATTACATCACGCGAAACACAACCTACTTAGTCGAAACAACAACTCTAATTCCAACCCATCGTCATCAATTCACTATTCTAGTACGATCTTTGCCTTGAAGAAGGGGTAACACAAATCAGAAACGCATCCCAACTTAAATAAAATTATACGGAATAAACGATATTTATTCGAAAATATGGTATGAAGTATGAGTATTGAAGTATAGGAAGTCGTTATTTGAAAAGTGACGATGACATCATTACTTGAAAACCAAAAGTGGAAAAAATGTAAAATTGATACAGAAATGTATATTTTTAATAAATGACACTGACCTGTCTCAGCATTTTTTCGAAAAACAAATTGCTTCAAATTTAAGGAATTTATTGCATAATCCTGCAGCGCGTGTATCAATATTAGTGGAAATGCGAGCATTTACATGTATGAGTACATATACATCATATTCCGAGTTTATGTTTTTCTTCAGATCTCATATGTATTCTGTATTATCAACAGGTGGAATATGCAGAAGCAGAAATACCTAAGTAATTATTCGCTTCGAGGAAAACCATCACTACTTTTACGTCAATGCATTCACTTTAAATTCACAGTGAATAATATCAACCATCATTGGTTAATCAAAGCACAGCAACGTTTCAAAGTCATTCCAACATGCATACGAAAGACGCAAACATATCAAACTCGCATTAAATCCATTCGATTCGTAACGTTAGACATGGCCAACTATGCCTTGACCGAAACCGCTACGTCAAAGTCAATTCTCCGTTATAGCATTTTATTTTCGTTTCCCAGGTACAAATTAACGGATCATGCTTAGACGCTGCTGGGCATTTTAGAACACTCGTTTCATTTCCGCGATGGAAACGTACAAGATAATCAAACAGAACTAATTGCTTCGAATCGAATGAGTCATCGGTACATATCTAGCACTTCCGCATTTGCTCCAACGAATTCTAATTGAGCCATTTCGATCAATTACCAACTATCTAATATTAATACCCTACTTTAAAGTCAACCCCGGAAAGAAGATAGAACAAATCCTCTTTCCTCGATCCGAGACGATTCGGGAAGATTATCTTATTTATTAAAGCGATCATAGATGTCGTCGCTGTCGTACGCAGTCGAACCTGATCACGAAATCATCTCAATCTAGTTAGCCGAGGATCTTTTACGCGCGGTCGGCGTTCGTCTCTTTTTTAATTAGGTACATTGGAGTGAGAACCGCACGAAGCGAAGCAGGGACGTGGCCTGAGGCGGGTTCGATCGTTTCTACGCTACGCAGCTTATTTAATTTGCTTTTCTCTCCATTCTCGAACTTTTCTTCTACGAGACCGGTAATCAGGCGGCGAAACTGACAATAAATATAATTTATTGACGCGAAAATTACGTATTTATGTATTTAATTGGTTATAATTAATAGCTCTCGACGAGATTAGAGGGAATGTGTATCGGAGGATGTACTTACACGTTTAGAAGAGCTGTTTTTGTTAAATTTCTGTGAGGCTGGTGGGGAATTATTTGTAGAATTTACTAGTGATGGACAAATCGAATCAAAATATCATTCAGTAAGACCAACTTCAAGATAAACAAATTAAAAAAAATAATGAATTATTTTTTAAGTGGGCATAGAAATAGCTCCTTAATAAGAATGACGAAATTATTCCTTTTTTAAAATACTTGTTTGCTTTTATATTTAATATTCTGTGGGAAACCCTTTACAAGGCAAAACTGCTGGACATCTTCTCAGCACACTTTCAACTAATTTCCTATCTCTCCACAGGAATATTACGTCAGGCTTCTTTGCAATAGTATTCCACAATTCGTCTAATGTTGCTGGATATTTAGACTTATAATAACCTCAACATCTCCCCATCTCTATGGGGTATAAATCAGGGCTTTATGCAGGCCATTCCAACACTCGAATCTGTTTCCCCTCTAGCTACTGTTTTACGGTCCTCGCCGTATGTTTGGTATCATTGTCATGTATTAAACTCCAGGTTACTGGAAGGAATTAATCAGCATATAGTTCAATCACATTTTCTAAAATGTTGCGATATACATCCTGATCCATTTTTCCTGCAATTCTGAATATAGGCCATACACCACGCCATGACATACCATAACGCTTCCTCCACCGTATTTCAATGTTTTTATAATGTACCTAGGGTTGAAGCCCCGATTGATGGGGCGTCGCACATACATTTTTCCGTCAGATGTAAGTCGGCTGTCCCAGGTGCAGGTTTCCAGAATGAAAACGGCTTTTCTTTGTGAATATTCGCAAATTGTAATCTTCTTTGGCGGTTTTTACTTGACACGAGTGGCTTTTGTACTGCAATACACGAATGTAAGTTAAGTTCCTTAAGCCAACATCGTATATTCTCGATTCTCGATATATAAATATCAAATTGTTTATAAAATTCTTGACATAATCGACGAATAAGGTTGTCACGTCATAACGTTGTTTTGTGAGACGAAATCAAAGAATTGTTACTCCAATTGGTATGCAACCATTTGTTTGGCGCAAGTCACCACTGAGCTTCGAAAAAACAGCCGTGATCGACGCATCATCCTTCACCAAAAAGATGCAAGTTCGCACACAGCGCGCAAGACAATTGAATTTTTAACGCAGCAAAATGTCGAATTGTTAGACCATTCTTCCTACAATCCAAACCTAAGTCTCAACGATTTCCTTACATTTCCTAAAATTAAGAACGGACTGTATGGTCAAAGGTTCCACTCGTCAGAAGAAATCAGTGGCTTCAAACACGCAATTTTGGCTACCAACAATGCAATGCGTGGAATAACTGCTTCCAGACTTGATTCGAGCGCATGCAAAAGTGCAAGTCTTTAAAAGCCATCTACTGTGTTATTCCAGCTCTATACACAAATCTTATCTCTTAGAAGCACCCGAAATTGTAAGTGTGAAAATTCCAATGAAAGGTAACAGCAACCGTAATAAAAGAACCAAGAATTAACATGCTTTCGGTTTACAATCGCATTACAAAGAGATTAGAAGAAACATCTGCTGTGAACCAAATTATACAGATATACATTAAAATTCTACGAACAGTATAACAATAAACTAAGTAATTCTAAACCCTAGGAATGACGTCACGAAAACTAATATAGCAAGAATCTGACGTACACTGTTGCACGGTAATAGACTGTCTGTGTTTGGCATTTTATTTGATGTTGCAAATATTGCAAATCTAATATTTTTAGTTTGATATTATAATAGTATTTTGTTTTATTTAACATTATCAGTGCAATTATTCTTTTTTGCATTTCCCACCGATTACGTGAACTATAGTTTAATATACATCTCACAATATAAACAATCTTTATTCCTTAATATGTAATATTGGGCTGGTAATTGGCAGTGTGGTAACAAGCCTCTAATTTTCGGAAAGATTTTCAAATATTTGGCGTGTTACATTAATAAAAATGTTACTTTCGCCATCTTTTGTTATCAACTAAAAGCTTTTGAAGATGTGGATCGTACGGCTATCAAAAAACTTAATACAACTGAAATGGAAAAGTTAAAATATATCTGAACATGCAGCATCATTGTCGATAACTGTAGTTACTTGCATCGCAGCATAGAAATGATTGTTGCTAATTGCCTAGATTAATAGTCCAGAAAAAAAATCGCAAAAATGACAATTTACTCCATTCATAAAAAATAATACGAACTTTATTTCAGACGTAAAATCGATGATCACGATAAAACATTCATCCTCCACATCTGCTGCTTGAAACGTATTAGACTTCTGACAGGTTGTTTAAAAGAATCATGTTACATGCCACTTTATGTTCCTATGATTTAGAGGGAACAAAAGAATTACACAACAGACATTTCTGAATGACATAAATAGCTGCAATCGCTTTGAAAACAAAACACGTTCAGCAGTTTGCAAATGTGACAATCTGCTATGAGATCTGTATATCTTAATATAGAATTGCCCGTACCAAAGCCTCCTATAAATGTGGGATCGAATGAAAATTAATTTGGTGACGAGCACGTAAAGGATACAGAAAGAACTCTTAATGTTGATCCTATATCTAAGAGACCAATTCTTCAAATAAGCCACATCTTTTGTCTAAACAACAGTTTTAGCTTTTAGCTTCTCGTTTATACGAACCTGTGACATGGTTTTCTGTGGCGATATCGTATCTGTTGTGGAGGCTTTTAGCCATGAACGCAATGTAAATGAGTGACGTCTGTTCATTGATGGAAATAAAATTAGTCTAAAAGAGATACTTTTGCACAAAGGAAACAAAATTGTATACGAACACTTAAAGCTGCTTTTGACTATAATCTGGAGAGAAGAATGTGGTAAACACTCCACTTACCGGCCCAAAAACGTGTATTTTCCTTCAATGCATATATGCATGAGACTGTCATAAAATTATGAATAGAATATCGTGTGGCTCTATGCGTCTACACCAGAAATTTCCCAAGATCAGTGATACCAAAATCAAAGAGGAAATATTTGTAGGAACACAAATTAGATATGCACAAAAAATCCCTCAAACAATAAAGTCACTCGGTTCCGGGATTCTGTATTAACACAAGGCGGAAGTATTTGCATATTATATAAGTTCTTTGCATTCACCGGATATAAAATAAATAGTCCGTAATTTACTCTACTCTAGGCCCCATGGTCCCAGAGATATTCCGATAAAATGCCTATTTACATACATTTAGTCGGCCCATACTACCTGATTTTAACATAAACTTTTAGAACTTCGTCCAACAGCAGAAACACGCCGGACCGTTCGCAGCTGCATATTTCATAAATCCGCTAATTAAATCTACGTAGCGTACTTTTCCGTTTTGCCGTCGAAAGGAAAGCCGTCGTATACTATAAATTGGATTTAACAGAATGTTCTGGCGTTTCGAAACTAATTTAGACATGGATGATGTGCCATGCACGGCCGGCTTGATGTTTGATGGTAATTTATTTTACGTTTCAGCGCTGTGATGTATGTTGTGCATGCATATAATGTATAACTCCTCTTTTCGCGTGGAGCTGTGTTGTTTTTAGAGGAAGCACGCCAAGTTAAGTTTTATTAGGCGAAGTATTTGAAGAGATAAAATTAACGTCTGAAATGATTAAAGTTACCGGGATTGTTTGGCTTCTCAGATGAGGGAAATTTGTTAGCGTGAGTCGGGTTCATGTGCAGTGGTGGATATTATGAGCTTATTTAATGTATCTTCCTTTCTCTAAATAAAATGAAAATTATATTGCGATTGATGTCTCATTCTAATTACTAGATGCGAATGCTTATAAATTATTGCTTATTTTTTTTATTTTGTCTTGATATTTAGCCTTACCACTATCTTTGACTTTTAATTTATTGCCTTCCTACTTGCAATATTATATACTTCGCATATTTTCAGTTTTTACCTGCGTCATTGTTTTATCGTATAAGTTAAAACAATCTTTTCATTTGAAGATCTTTCTCTAGTACTGTTCCTGAAAAAGGATGCAAGATTTGCGTTTGTCTCACAGACAAAGATCTACTTGTTTTGATTTTATTAGAGTGACAAACAAGGATAGTGGTATATACTACCGCGTTATTCAAATTACATGAACTTCTAGCGTTTGTTGTCGGTTGTCAAATGTAGGTTAGCATCGTTTTTGTATTTGCAGTTTAATATTTATAGTTACGTTTCACCTTCTTTTTTATTTTCTCTCTGCAAATTACGAGTAATATGGTTAGAAATTTTAGAGCCTGCGTAGAAAATAATTTGCATGTGTGATACAGTTTTTACTTTCAGTCGGTAACACGGTTGACAATGGGAGCCCACGTGCTCCCGAAACGCTGCGTTCCGCATAATTAATTAATTTGTGTGAGTGGAGTTTACTGCTATACCTGCGAACTCAAACTATGCATGCTGTCAAGGAGAAGAAATTTCAAGTTCTTGTACTGCAAATCCAAGACAAGTGATCTGCGAGAGACTACAAAAGTAGAAGTGCGAAATGCTGTTTACAACAAGTATCAACAAAGTAACAACAGTTATGTAATTGGTTTATGATATTAATTTAGCAAAACATGTTATTTTGCAAACCCTTAAGGACGAACTTAAAACCAAAGGCACTGTTGAACTGTGTAAACAATCGTAGAGTACATTGTTGAAGGAAACTGGCTTCAAATTAAAGTGGAATTATTAGATATAGTTAAACGGAACAAACCCGAAAAAAGTACGTTATTGATGAAATAATAAAAGCGCATGGTCGCGAAGAGAGTGAGACTTTCTCCACATCATTGCGATTTTAATGCAGTCGAATTGATCTTGGCCTTGGCAAAAGGATATTATAATAAAAATATTTGTAGGGATGGTTATCGTGGTGAGAATGTACTGAATGTATGGAACGAAGCAGAACTGGGTATGACTCACAAACAATTTAATAAGAAATTGGTATGAACTAGAAAAAGACGTAGTGGAGATGGACATCGTGCCCACAATAATAGCCAATCCCAACGAATCTTGAAGTTCTGAAAAAGAAATAGATGATTGAAGTTTAGGATAACATCTTTTATATTATGAATGAATCGCGGCCGTGCAAGAAAAGTGTCTGTTACCATAGTGAAAGGAAGCTGCAAATCTTTACGACCGCACTGCAACAAAGAAAACCCTACTCCGATGGATGTATAGGTTTGTTTTTCCTACGCCGGTACAGGACACTTGAAGAGAATGGAAGGTATTTTGCGAAGAGAGGGTGGGTTAGCTAGACATACAGTAAGGAAATGCAATACCATCGGGACAATATCTAATCGGCGAAAATTTTGTGTTCATGCAGGACAACGACCCCAAACACTCAATAATGATATGTAAAAATTTCTTAAATGAAGAACAAGATGAAGGCACTACAAATAATGACATAGTCGCCCCAAAGCCTTGATCGAAACCCCTTCGAGCTGTTATGGGATGAATTGGATATGAGGGTCCGAAAACTATACCCTCCTTCCGTAGGCCACCTGTGGAACATAAAATATGTCAAAATGCTATATATATGCAACTGAAGACTTTGATGATTAGATTGTACGAAAATTATCCATCATGGCGAAATACTTAATACTCTAAAATTAGAGGAGGATTTGGCAATAGTCATTATACTTTTCACATGGTTTCAAATCCGTAGAAACGAATACAGTCTAGATTAGTCCTCTTGTGCCAATTTTGGTTTTAGAATCGTATTCTGTAAGATTGGAGATAGCATTCGGTAAGCCTTGAACCAAATCAAAGATGGGCGAAATTTCGACGAAATTGCAAAAAGGTACCCATTATGTTTTTTGCGAAAAATTGAAGTCATCTAAAATATGTTAAGATGCGTATGCAACTGAAGATTTTGATGATTAGATTATAGGAAAATTATCCATCATGGCGAAATACTGAATATTCTAAAATTAGAGGAGGATTTGGCAATAGCCATTACACTTTTTACCTCTTGTGCCAATTTTGGTTTTAGAATCGTATTCTGTGTGAATGGAGATAGCATTCGGTGAGCTTTCAACCAAATCAGATGAGCGAAATTTCAAAAAGGTACCCCTTACGTTTTTTGCGAAAAATTGAAGTCATCTAAAATATTACTGGCAGGACCAGAAATCGCCGCCGAAATGAATCGCATACTTGTTATCTTCAACAGTAACTCTACCGATAGTGTTCGGTAATTTATGTTGAACTTAATTTTAACATACAAATCATAACAGGTCTGTTAAATCAACATGGTCTATAATGGATACATACTTCTAAAATATGTTGGTACGTAACATAACATGTACATCTAAACATAACAGCACATACAGAATACATACTTGACCCGACTGTTACTTATTTGTTCTCGATATATGTTAGTAACTTGTATTTAGGTGCTATAGCCTATTTGAAAATAAACTATTATTATTATTCTTCCACTTACAGAATCCATCGTGGTAATATAGAAGCGATTATGGATACTTCCGCATATACATTACAAACTTACTAAGTATCTCAATTACGAAGTTACTTACGCTATTATTAATGTATGAATTGCAAATTTGAAGCGTTCCCCTTGCTATTTCTACATCGATGTATGTAAATGTTTTGGAGAGGTGTTGTGTCGCTTGCCGTAGCAGGCGACCGAAATTTTGAAACTCGTTGAGATAACTACGCCACAGGACGAAGATGCTTTGCGCATATCAACTAAGCGATATCCGGCAATGACGAGGACGTTGCTTCGCCAAAAGCATTTCGAAGATGTAATTAGCAAGTTGTTGTGGGGATATTTTGTATTCCGCGTCGATTTTGCTTAATATTTATGCGGTTGTCTTTATTCGCGTCCAAAAGCTCGTCCTTTGACGATGAAATTTTAACTTCTACAGCTTCTACAAATTAAATAATTAAACCGGTGAGAGAAGAATCGTAATCTCTAGAGTGGTTTAAAGCATAACAAACTTCACGCTTTGAATATCTATTGTGCTCTTTCTCCTTCTCCATATCTTTATCGCCACGTCGGCTGAGCCGTAGATATACGAGATTCTATTTCTCGACTCCAACCATGCGTGCAGAGTTCAAACTACTTACTTTTATTGTTCGCCGGTGAATACTAAATATTTCAAGGACTCCTTGATAATTCGTTCGCTCGAAGCGCGTATCTTTCTTGTTATTAGACCTTACCGTTGTGATTCGTTCTGCTGGTGTTCGTTATGTAATTATAATCGCAATCACCTGTATGTACACGGGATGTTTGAGATAATGTCCTTTGTCATAACGTTCGTATTTTTATTCGATGCCGTTTTTATTATTTCTTGGAAAACGAGAGCTTTAATGCACGTTCGCGGTATGGAATGCGATAACTTGCATGTGATTAATTTGAATTGTTGGCAATAATAAATGTAATGGAATGTTTTGTATTTTAATGCACTTGGTTATAGTACCTTGTTTATTTCTTCTTTGTATTCGTCGAATATTTAGAGAGACAGAACAATAAAAGGAGTATGAAAAAATAGAGACGAGTGGAGATCGAAATGCGAGATGTGGCAAAGGCCGTAAGACCCTCGATATAATGATAATAAGTAATGGGATAAAGATGATAGACTTGATTAAGGAAGTACGATGGGGTGTTAGAAATTAGATGACAAATACACGTTTGTAGCAGAAGAACGGGGTGCCAAAAGTCTGATAGACTATATAGTGTATACGCAAAATCTAACACGAATGGATTAGTAGGAGTAGGCTGCCTAGTAGAAATTGACTGGAAAGAAGAGACGAGAGAGTACAGCAGCTTAGAAATACACAAACTTAACATGAAAGCAATAAAGTATAAATCTGAACAAGGAACAAACAAAGAATTCAGAAGGCTAGACGTTGAAAAAACAGAATGGACAATAGAAGAGAGATGGATGGCCTTTAAAGAAACAGTGTCAACAATAGCAAAAATATGCGAAAAATAAAGTTTAATAAACATATAGAGAGAACAAATCGGGGAAATCATAAAATAAAAAAAAGATGGTAAAAGAAAAAAAAACCGCTTGGACATATAGTAAGAATGAAGACAGATAGAATTACAAGAAAAATAATGGAGACAGGACACCTAAAACAGAAAAGAGGAAGACCTAGGAGGAAATGAATGGACCAGATAAGAGAAATGGGTAGAAAAAAGAGAAAACGCTTAGAGAAATAAAACCAATGGGAAGAAATAAAAGAGAGCCGAGAAAATGGGTACAAAAGGAACCAGAATCGTCATCCGATACCTGAGAAGGTATTAGGATATGAGAAGAAGAATAAGTATTCTATACATTATGATTTAATTAGATTTCATATTTGACTGAACTAGCTTATAGCTTTAAAAAAAAATAGTCTTTACGTGATTCTGAATTTAGATTTTTTATAATCTCATATGTGATTTAACGTCGAAGTAATGGATCGATCAACTTTATTTAGCTTCTGGGATGAAGTGCCACGCATGCGATTTTTACAAGCGATTTTCCTCTTGTTCATGAGATAAGTTTTTGAACATCAGCTTTGCACAAATTTTTCGCATGCCTAGTTCCTTTGTCACAATTCGATGAACAGTATCTTTGCACATGTGCATGTGTGCAATCATCCTGAGTGTGAACCGGCGATCTGATGGTAACACACAATGCCCCTTCGCCACGCTTTCATCGGTTTTCAACGTGGACTGCCGTTGAGGGCATCCTCAATGACATCGGTTTTCAAAGTGGACTGCCGTTTGGGGCATCCTCAATGGCTTCGCGACCATCTTTGAAAGCCTTGTACCATCTGAGAACTCGTGCTGACAACAACCCAGCATCTCCATATGCCGTTCTTGTCATTTGGAATATTTTCTGAAGCAGTTCTTTCCAGTTTAACTCAAAATTTAATTGCATATCGCTGCTCGATGTTTGCCGGCATGTTGCATGTGACATGGTATTGGAATCTAACGGTAAACATCGCACTCACGCCATTAATATTACACAGTGGTCTGCATCAGTTCGGTTGCGTGCTTATCCCCTCCGCTGACTCTAGCCTGTTGCAATGTTGTCACATTGAGCGTATACAATTTACTCTCATTAATTTTGAGACATACCTTGTATACAGATGCATTAAGTAGTAGAACAGATAAGATTTCGAATTAAGAAAATATGACAACTTTATTCCTGGATACATCAAGAACATGACAAGAAAATTAAAGAAACGTGAACTACACCTTAAACTAAAAAAAGAAATTACAATTCCACTCGGGATCTCAAATTTCCATACCTATCATATCTTGCTAGATCGTAAGTGGCGTATTGCGCGATAAACTTAATCATTTCCAACATGTCTAATGTTCCATTATAATACAAAGGCTTATCAAACATTCCCTTTCTTGATAAATAGAAAGTTGGGTAGCTCTTGATCGATATAAACTTTGGATAATCGTTAGCTGCGACATTCATCTTCGCAATGACCACATCTTCGCCAATCTCCAGTGCCAAATCTTCGTAGATCGTAGCGAATTCCAAGCAGACCATACACCACGGCGTATAGAATTGGATGAAAGTATCCTTTTCGTTGGTCATGATCTCGTAGAAGTTTTTCCCAACCAATATCTTAACGGTGTCTTCATTGTCTTCGGGAAGAGGTTCGGATTTTATGTACGGTTTCAATTTTCCCGTAACGAATCTTTCGACAAAATTCGTTAATGCATCGACGGAGAAGGTGGATTCCATCATGTAATGCACGCCTTCTTCATCCATCGCCAAAACGAACGGATGATCATAAGCGCTGGAATTTAGACCAAGCTTCCATAAGTCGTTTTCGAATTCAAACTTGCAGCTAACAGCGAAGGTAACGCTTCGATATTTATCGGCAACAAGCAGGATTCTATTCCTCCAATAGCTGGTAAGCTTGGGACTGTGTTTATAGTCGATTTCGTAATATGCGACAACCATAGGTAGATTAAAATCGTCTTCATTACTTTTGCTTCTATGTCCTACAAGCCCGTGGTAATTGTTTTGAATAAAATTGATAAGCTCTTGGGAGTCTCCATGACCGGCATAAGAGACGTTCTGCGCTTCGAATTTGTTATGGAAGTGCTTCGGTTTGAAGAGGATTACATTATTGGTCAATCCAAATTTGCTCAAAATACTAGGTGAGGTTATATGAGCAAATTTCGCTTTATTCTTGAGTACGAAAGAAGCTTTCAAGAAGGCGCTTTGTAACCCAGTATATTTTTCGAAATATCCCAAGACGATATAATCCAATGAGTCTAATAATTTCTCAACCTCCATTATATTTATCACCTCTTTCGAAGTATATCCGAAGTTTTTCTTGAGATACTTCACCAATTGGTCAGTTCTTCTATCACCATCGTATTCCTCGACAAATTCTCCATCGATATAGGTTTTTACGTGCGGATAGGAAGGCACCGACTCCTTGTCGCAGGTTATTTTACCGACATCAAGGCAATTCACCTTGAAGAATACGATTTTCGGATCGTGATTTTCGAGTTGTCCGCATGCGTTCTCGAATTGGGGCATGAATTTCCGACAGTACGAGCAGTCCGGTGAATAGAACAGGCCGACGCTTACGTCATATTTTTTTATTTCGTCGAAATTATCGTCGGTGTACTCTATTACCTCGGTCTTGTCGCAAAAAGCGGGCAAGATTAACGCAAACCAGATATAGATTTCACTCAGCATGACTCGGCGATTGTCAGGATATGACAGGTAATTTAGTTCACTGTCAGTGATTTAAATCGGAGGAGTTGACTTAGATTTCGATGTGTATTGGAATAATTAGGCAAGTGAAGTGAAATGAACATACATCTGTAACCTGGATGACTGAAGTTTAGCAAAATTATCGAGATGAAGCTGTCACGATTAACAAATCGTGGCGTACCACTTTTTTCACATCGTATGATCCTAATCATTTTGCGACAAGGATATATACTGAATATAACAATAAAAATATCTATTCCATAATCTAACAAAAATAGCAAAAATATATTGATTTATGCCCGGTTTCTGAGAGGATAGATATTGGTTCCGTAAAGTTATGGATTCGATAAACTGCAAAAATCGTTTCTGAAGAATAACGGTGAGTTATCGAACCTATAAGGCTGAGATAACTTATTTGATGCATACTTAGTTCGCTCAATTACTTTTCAGAACTGTCTGGGTATTTTCCCGTTTGTTGTGTTATTGCATAGTAAAGTTAAGTTTAGCCATTTTTTCTTAAATAAAAGGTGAATCTACGTATTGAAACGTATTGAAAAATTTCTGGGGCGTAGTTCGTCATACTCCAGCATAACACCGGGGATTTAAAATAAGGGAATTTGTAAAAATTATGAGCTTAAATCGTGATATAAATGAACTAAATAATGTCTCTATGACACAAAGATATGTTAGAGGTATGGAAAATTCTGTAGAATATTACAGAGATATCGAATTTAAACGACGATATTGTTTTCGGAAAGATACCGCAGGAAACGCAATTATACCAATGGTAATAAAGAATAATCTACAAACGATTTTAAGCTTGTCACTAGCATTGCGGTGCTATGGTACTGGAAACTTTCAATTATGTCATCTGAAATTAGTACTACTAATTTTACTATTAATAACATAATAGTAAAATAAAATATCTTATATGTATATGTCTTTTAAGGTGGTAAACAGCGACCTTCACAACGGCTAGCAATTGATATAAAATTTTCGACAAGCCTAGAGGGGAAGGTTCACAATTATAGACGGTTTCACAGAATTGAAAATTTTCCACAAGTTTCTGGATGCAATGATTACACACATATATCAATAAAAAGTCCTGAAGGAGACATGGCAGAGGTATCTAGAAGTCGAGAAAGAACGTTCTTGATTAGTGTGCAAGTGGTAGATAGCCTGGAAAAGAACATGATTCGATGGTTTTTGATACTAGTAACACCAAAAAAAGAAGCAGAGCAGCGATACAATAAATCTCATATTAAAACACGGAATATAGTTTACTCGGATTGTGGAAAGAAAGATGTTTGTGATTGAGTCGCGAATTAAATAATAAATTGGGACAAGTACCAGCAATAATTCTTGGTTGTGCAGTATTACATAATATTGGTACCCATGAATCGAAATTGACCCAAATGTTATTGAATAACACGTCGTACATCATGTTAACAATGCTACACAAACAGTACGAAGAACTCTTATAAAAACTTACTTTTGAAAATGTTATGCGTTTCATATTTAAATCTTTTTGGCAGTGTTTCCTGTCACTGAAAATAGGTATTTGTTGTCACTTGTTACTGAAATCTTTCACATTTTAAGGATTATATTCTTAAATATGGAAGAAAAGAGAAAAGTAAAGGCAACAATACAAAATTAGTATACATTTTACTGTTAATACGAGGGCCTGCCTGTAACCAGTCATGCCCAGACGGTGCCTGTGCATCTCCCCCACTATAATATCTGCCACTTGCAACGTCATTACGCCATTTTCATCTCAGTTGCAGACACGTAAACATAGTTACTACAATTGATTCTCCTGCTAGGTACAATTATTTGAAATAAATTGTGACTGGAGATGAGATTTGGATTCAATATTGCACCCCCGAAACAAAAGGACAATCATAGCAATGTATGCATTCAAACTCGCCAAAACAAAGCGAAAAAACTCAAACAAATATCCAACAACAGGAAAGTTATGGCTACAGCGCTACAGTGTTTTGGGACCAAAAGGATGTGTTGCATGGTGAGTTTATGGAACCGGCGACTACGACCAATGCAGCTGTTTATTGTCAACGATTGCGGAGAGCCATTCAAAACAAAAGAAGAGACATTCTGACTTCTGAAGTTTTTCTCATTCATGACAATGCCCGCCCTCACACTGCTGCTGTAACCTAACGACTTCTTGAGCAATTTCGATCGAAAGTTTTTGAACAACCGGCGTATAGCTCCGACTTAGCGCCAAACAACTTCCACCTTCTTCGTGAATGAAGAAGTGGCTATGAGGGCACAGTTTCCAAAGTACAGAGGAACGTCAAACCAACGTCACGGACCATCCCAACTCACTGGCGGGAACATTCTATGCAGAGAGGATTGGAAGGTTTAAAAAAGTAACAATATTTGTAAATAGCTTTTGGTAATAAATTCATTTCGTTATTTAGACTAGTGTTGTTTTTATGTTATAGGAGGTTGAAAAAAAAAAAACAGCCCTCGTATATACACTAGATAATAAAAGAAGAAATACATTCTCTTTTAGGAACGCTGTTATGAAGGCAAGTACAAAGATCAATAAAGTAGAAAACATATCTATACATGTGTATACTAAAAAAAGGACAAACAAATTCTCAGCAAAAAACTAAAAAAGAAACACTTAAAAAATGCAAGCAGATTATAAATATTTTATGGCTTATTTTCAGACATACGACCCCCTAACTAGTTCTCTATCTCACAACATCTTTTCTATATTTTCTCTTTCTATCTTCAACTGTATTTCATACAATTCTGTTGGTTGTCGCATCTATGCACTTTAATTTATATTGCAGACAATAAATAACGGTTCGGTAGACGTTATTTAAAATAATCGCACCCTAGCGAACACTTTTACATGGAATGATATCTTAGAAACCGCGTACTAAATTGCTGTTGTCTCAAGGACAATTAATGCTGACATAGCTAAAGATTATTGACTGACGTCAAATGTTCTGATTTAATTCTATTCTCGTTAATGCGCATCCTGTATTAAAATATGTTAAATATTTTCGCAAAGTTTTACCTTGTCTGAAACAACTTTTAAGATCATTTAAGTTTTTACTGTGATTTTACAAGTATGTTAGAGTAATATTTCATTAAAAAAAGGTCTGACTCGGCACTTGACGGCGTCAACATCATTAATACATGACGTACAAATACAGGCGCTTCTGGACGTCTGATTTAGGTAATTATTGTATTATATCGTATTGCAGATCAATTACTTTGATGGCCCGAACAAGTACATCAACAATTGAATAATATCAATATATTCGCTGGGACGGATTGCTAATCGATCCTTATACATACCACCGTTAACGCAGTAATTACAATGTCAATACCAGACTACTGTATTTCCGCCTACATTTGA
Source organism: Trypoxylus dichotomus (assembly GCA_023509865.1). Taxonomy (NCBI): domain Eukaryota; kingdom Metazoa; phylum Arthropoda; class Insecta; order Coleoptera; family Scarabaeidae; genus Trypoxylus; species Trypoxylus dichotomus. The sequence continues at coordinate 64,111,493 of CM042076.1, read as the reverse complement.
CACTGGTAGGACACACAAGCGAATATATATGCAAGGTAATTATTCATTCCTAACAGCCATAATCTACGGACGTAAGTAATTGTACGTATGCATGTACGTATATAGAACATGAGACTGTGTAACGCGCAGACATACAGACTCGCGGAATAGTTGACAATAGTGTTGGCAAAACATCGCGTCCTGTACGGGATCTGATGCGATCTCGGCTGTTATAAGCGGTTAGCTTAGTCCGCTAATTATTCTAACGTTGCCAATAAGAAGGTTGCGCGATTTCCACGACGGCCGGGCGTTTGTCGTAATTAGAGCCGATTACCTGACGCTGTGTTGTTTATGGCAAATGCATTACCGTGGAGAAATACGACATAATAAGAAAGGGAAACGGATTTGTGATAAATACCGCGTATAAATAGACGAGCGGTTACAATAGCGATCTAGTAATTTCGTTAATCACGTTTAGGTTGTTAAATTACGTCACTGATAAATTATATGGTTGAACTTATAGTCTCTTTTCGCTGTTAACGATTTGAATTACCTTGGTATTTATTGATTTATTAAAAGTTTATGCGGTTTATTGAAAATTATTAGTGATTTAATGCATTGGTCATCAACTGACCTTTACGCCTTCTATGGTTCGCCAAAACCAAAAAATCGTTTCTAATAATAATGAATGCCGTTGTATCCCCAAACAACTTTCACCAATTACAAGACCCATTCGGCCGATCATGAGTTATTGTTATGCATGCGTCCGTGGTGAGTTTTAACCCTCAATCTATCAGGAAAAAAAGTAACCGCCTCAAAGTTAGAATTCTAAATTTCTTGTTGTGTTAATTGAAAGAAAAGGATAGTAAAAATAACTCACTTTGAAGGGTCTCCGAAATTGACGCTAACGATCCTTGAACAGCTCTCGATGTAAATTTTAACATTCTTGCGAAGTCTTCTTGCGCTTGTTGTTTTAATATAAGTTCACTTTTTGTTCCACAGCACTCCCCACTACATACTTCTCCTGAAAAAGAAAAAGGGTATTAAAATAGCGTTTTATCGAAAACAACATAAACAAAACGATTTTATAAATAAATAAAATGCTACTCAAAAGTTCTTAAAATTTAAATAAAACGAGGTTTCGTCGCAAGGGGGACATTTGTCGTCTTTCATTTGGCAGTGTGTCCAAGGATGCTCTCCTTGGGCCACTAAATAGGGATAATATAGACAAGAATTGGTTAGAAATTTCACGTGGTACTTTAGTTCATCCACGCCTATATTCGGTAGCTCTGTTTATTTAATTTTGGACACAGTCGATATATAAGGACTAATTCTTATCGATTTTTTTTTATTCATGATTACAATTTACTTTGTTCGATTCTGATAGTAGTTCTATAAATTCCTTTTATTCTTTTTCAAATTTTGTCGTGAAAACAATATTTTAAAAACTAAGTTTGTGTATAGTTGCGTTTTTACTATAGTACCCATTTGCGCATATAGTTTTTAATTAATAGGTGTCCATAATTTTCAGAAGTAATTTGCTAACTAGATAGATAGAAAACGAAAGCAGGTTATTCGCAAACATATTCATATTCACACTGTGCAGGGATGTAAACGTGAGGGTTTTGTTGCTTTTACAAATTGCCTAAACCTACAAAGGATCCAGAACAATTCATATTGCACGTTAGGGTTTATTGATATAATTATAAAGACGCATCATATACTACATTTCTTATTTGCTCATGTAATACACAAAAGAAATGAGCTGAATAATATCGAAACATACGCTAATTCTGACTTAACAATTGTGATTACAAAATGTGATGTACATGCCGCTGCAATAAAAAAACTTGATTCTTCAATGATTAATAAAATTATTAATATTTAATTATATTAAGCAATTCATTAATATTGTCAGGTACACAGGGGAGATTTTAAGTGTATGAAAAGTGTATGTTTCTTGGGGACTATAATATCTACAATTAGGGTTGGCAAAATCTTCGGCACGCCAGGTCCGGACTCATCCGCACGCATGACCGATACGAAAATTGACCGAGTTCATTCAACTAATCTGTTGCCGTTTCTGTGCTACGAAAAAGGAGAGGTTCAACTTCCTTAAAAACTCATCTCCCAAGAAAACATGTTCTTTTCCTCTCCTCCCCCCCTTTTCCTATCTTCCTTTCCTTCTTCTCTCTCAATTTCGTTTCCTCCTATTCCTTGTTTTCTGCTCCTTCATCGTCTTTTCCTTTTTTCTTCCCGCTCTTCTCCGTCATCTTCTTCTCCTTTTCTCTCTTCTTTTCTTCTTTTTCTTTCCGTTTTTCCTTTCTTCTCCTTCTTCTCCTTCCCCTTCTTCTTCTTCTCTTTCTTCTCTTCTCTCATTTTTCTTTCTCCTTCTTCTCCTCGTTCTCCTTCTTCTCCTTCATCTCCTTCTTCGTCTTCTTCCTCTTCATCTACTTCTTATTCGTCCTCCTATATGTCTTTATTCTTCTTCGTCCTTCTTCAAATCTTCTGCACTGATTTTATGATTTACACATTCTGATTAGAATTAATGGTACTTATTTAGATCACAACTAATATCAAATTTTCATAAATTTACTTATGTTATATTTTCGGAACTTTGTAGAGAATGAAAATATTCGACCATATGACAGTTATAAATGTAGTTATTTTGAATACCCATCAACAACATGATAAACACCTTCGCGGTGGATGCCGGCAGCTAGGTAAACTACAACAAATCTCACAGGCGAAGTTGACGATATCGTCACATGAACGTCCATATGAACAAGGAAGTGTAGATTCAAGTTAATGAATGACATACAGCGGAACTCGCAAGAACCTAAGATAATCAATAGCTTTATTAACTATAAATTTATTGATTCAGCAGAAAATCTCATATTACTTCATTTGTATTACTAAAATTACCTGGCCTCTACTACTCTTTATCATATCAAAACTTTATTACATCGTAGATTTTATAATTCACTATTGATGATCAGTTTTGGAATCAATCTTCAATTTCCGAGACAAGGAAGATTTGTTACCATACCATGCATACTAACGAAACTTTCAGGTATTAAAAATTTACCTATCAGAAATTCCTGGAAACCTATCATAATTCTATATTAGATAACCCCAAATAAATCCTCACATTCCTGTTCACGAAGCTTAGTTGCATTCGTATACCTTCATCTTCTAAAATGATACGCCGCGATTGACAGCTAACGATATTACGTTCACAGTCAACACGGTCATCTCCACACATCGTCGACCAAACACAGTCAAACAACCTTTTCTATATCGGAATTTATTAGATAGCTACTCCACGTTTAATATCTACTTAATTCGGTCCCATCGGCTCGTCTACGTGGAAAGTTCTCTTCTCGGAAGCTTTCGATCGCGCCGTTTCGAGACGCTTTTTTTGTTCGTTAAATTTTAATAACGATCACGCGACTGACCCGCGCTATCGAAGTGTCGATTTACGTTTATTAAGTTTAATTAAAATTTTCGGAGATATCGGCTAATGCTCCGCCGCGTTACTTAAATTCTTTAGGGTTGATTGCAAATGTGATGCCACTTTTTTGTCTGAGTTATCGGTTTAAGCGCAAATATAAACCGGAGGAAGCTTTTAGAACTGGTTTTGGGATTAATCCGGCTTTCTTAGAAAAAGAGTACATTAAATTTCTTGTTTGGGTTTGTATGCGTATATGGATATTGCCCAACAAGATTTAGGCCTGGGTTTAATGGCGCAATCATGAAACTGGTACGCTGAATTTAAATATAGAATGGCATTTCTTCATTAACAGCAAAAAACAGTGCTCTATTTTAGCGGCCGAATTGATTTAATGACCCAAATAATCGTTGCATGGTTCTTAAAGTTAGGCGCACACCGTCCGAAATAGCGCGTCGACACAGTTAACAATAAACGCTGAAATGCTTGTACTAAATAATGTTTCTGAAAAGAACGTTTGTCAAATAATGGCAATCTTTCCATACTCCAATTGAAATGTAATTTCTCATTCTGTTTCATTAATTTTATAAAATACAAAGATAATATACCGAATTATATTTTCCTTTCAATATTTTCCGCCTCGCTTATTCCGTGTACCCCTAACTTCACTATTCCATATCCAGCGATATTTCTTCTCTTTTTGCATTTACTTAATGAGCCAGATCTTAGCGCTCTGCAATCTACTGTAATTTAATTTCAATTAGTGTAATCATCGACAATAATGCGAGGGAACACTTGCTGTATGTAATACCCGCTAACTTAAACGTTGCGTCAACACAAGCAACATTCTGTTGGTTTCATTTCGTAATGTTTTTTGTCTTGCAAAATTTATGTTTTCTTTTCTTATACATACACACCCGAATATTGTTACAGTTATTACTATAAGTAATAAATAGCGGCATACAGAGTGAGCCTTCTTAAAGAATCTTCGATGCGTTATAGCCTTTCCAACATATAGAAGGTGTTATTTATCTACATCGAGCAAGCCCGCAATATTTTTCTAAGTAATCGTTAAGATTTACATTCGAAGTTTCCTCATGACAGTCTGTATGTGAAGTCGAACCTCTCCTCTTTCGAGAGTAATCTTGTTGGCAGATTTTTGTCATTAACTATCGTAAAGTAGTTTCATATTGCATCAGAAAACTTTTTGTAAATATCTTAAACTCATTAAATCAAGCAACAATTTGATGAAAGATTATTAAAGTAATGTGGGCATTTTTAGAATAACCGTGAGGATATATGTAAATAATAATAATTCATGCCTTCGCATCTCCCAATAGCTTTCGCCATCATTGGCCGGCCATGAGTTACTATTACGCCTGCACCTATGGAGCGTCTTAAGATTTTTCTTCTCAGCATTTACCATGGAGTGAGGAAAACCACAAAAAAGACCTGAAATGATTTTATGGATAAAAAGGTCTTCGATTGTATATTTACTGACTGGTATGTGTTTTACTGTAACTCGTATTCTGCGCTTAAATTTTGCTTGTGTCTTGATCTTACTTGCTTTAAATACCAGTCGAAGTTTTATTAATATCTAATTTAGTTGATCATGAACGCTGTTAAAGAGGTGACTTGTCCTTTTAGCAAACAAAGCTTAAACTATTTGTTTTTGGCTAGCAAGAAGAAGGCATGCCTTTAGAAAAATGGTATATGCGCATATGCAATTACAAAGGGGACCTGAAATGTTTCCGCAATCGGCAAAAGATGGCGCACAAAAGTTGAAGTGGATTCATTGGCCGGCAAAGGTAACCTCTTTTGTCTTCGAAACATCCTATTTTTACGATGGCTTGAAGAGACTGGAGCACCGTTTGAAAAAGAGTATTGATCTTCGAGGAGACTACATCGAAAAATAAAAATAAAAAACCATGTATTTTTCTTGTCAATTCCGAAAACATTTCAGGTCACCCTCGTAAATTCATCACTTAAATTAAATTCGCTTGTAACCAATGGACACATACTGAGATGAATTAACACTGAATAATCTCCACAACGTAATGCCTGCAATTTTCCAATACCAGAAATATACCACACCTTAGGATTCTTATTGCGCGTGGTAATTTTAAATATTTACATAATATACAATTTCGAATTCCTACCTCGACAGCGTATCCCGTTAAGTCGCGTATTTTTAATTAAGAAATTCGAGATTAAGTTTTTGTTTAGTAGTCCGGATGCATAACAGCGACTACGTCAGTCATTCGCCCGCTCTCCACTATCACCAACCATTTTCGTCGTTCCCCTCATTTCTTAATTAAGCCACTTCTTGGGTTTCGACATCGACGTTTAATGGACGAAGGATCTTTTTTCGAGCTAGGACCTCACCAAATATTAAATCCGGCACGTTTGTTAATTAGAGTCTTGGCAAAGCGGAGAAGCGCATTAGGTTACAGGTTATTTACGTGAAAGTAATTACAGTAGGACTGCTCTGGTGTTTTTGCGTAATTAATAAAAAAAAAATTATTTTCGTCATGGTGGATGTGGGATATATGTGATGGACGATTTTATATTCTGGGCAAGCGTACTAATGAAAGGAGTGATGGTACTGATGTGTAAGTTTCATTCATTATGACAGAACATTTCGGGGTATTAGAGAAAGGCAAAGTATCATTCTTTAGGGTAAAAAGAGTTTAACAATTACTAACTAACAGTTAAATAGTAAACACTATTAACGATTATTGAAAAAAATACGTAGGTTTACACGACCAGAATCAGTAATAAACGAACCACTTCCGCAATTGGACCGTGTCATGAAAAAGAGATAAAAAGAAGAAAAACGAAAAAAGAGGGGCGTGAGAAAGAAAGAAATCGGGAGATTTATTGTCCTGTTCTAGTAGCTGTTGGATGATATTTAGAAAATCTGAAATGGGTACTTTAGTGAAGAGGGAAACGATGGCAAAATTGACTAACAAATCTGTAGGTTGAATAGTAGTCCCCGAGATGAGTTCAACGAAATACGTGAAGTTTAAAATATGCGACGGTGTATTCTTTGAGAAATGTCGCAAGATACTCGGCGAGGTTGTACGTGGGTGAATCGATGGTGCTCACTCTAGGACGAAGCGGGGCCCCTTCTTTGTGTATCTTAGGAAGACCGTACAACCGGGGCGGTTTGAAATTTCGGGGAATGAGGCGGCGTTGAATTTTCATGGGAATATTTGAAGCTTTCATTGGAGAAGAAACTTCCCGTTGAAGCACCAGTGTTGGGTCTCCTTTTAGAGGAATATAGATGCTATCTGTTAGTAGTTGACGTATATTGTGTGTTATCTAGGACGACCGTAGCTTTTCCCTTATCAGCTGGAAGGATTATAAAGTCCAGATTCGATCGGAGATTTTTCAGGGCTTTGTTTTTTTCATGCGTTAGATTCGAACGGGGAGGTTTGGCCGAAATGAGGTATTTAGCTGTTTCGAACCGGATTGGGTGGGTAATGACACTCGGTAGAGTGCGTATAGAAGACTCCACTTCAGCAATAATACCCTCCTTGGGAATACGATTATTATCTTCTACTCTTGTGTCATGATAGAGTAGATTTATTCTCTACCAAGCCGTGAAATTTTTGTGCTTTAAACTTAGGTTGGCAAAATAACTTTACAAATGTGTAAATTCACTTATTATGTGGCGTTAGTGACAGCGCTTAAGGATAGGTGGTTCAGTTTATGTTACACCGTTGGCATGCGGTTGTCAGATTAGGTTTTGACGTTTTAACAAATAACTACACACAAACGTTTCAGTTGGAAAAATAAAAAATTTAATAATAATAATAATAAAAAATGGTTACATTAAATATTCAAAGTGAGCTCCTTCATTTTCTATGCATAACGCCACTCTCAATTAAAGTATGTGGTGTAATCTCCTCGCAGACATTTCGGATAGCTTCAGTAAGTTGGTCAATTGTGAGGATGAGTTATAGATATGCTAGTTTTTAGGTATGGATATATGAAAGAAACCATAATTGTCAAATCGGGATATCGCGATGGAAAGTCTACTATCTAATTATCAAAGAAATTTGTGCAATAATTCCAATGTTTCTCTTGTCGTATGGGGTGTTACATTATCTTGGTGGAAATATCTCTCGCGGAGTTCGTCGTCATGTATTGATATAAAAATGGCTGTAACAAACTATTACGATATCGTTCCGCATTTATAGTACCATTAAAGAATATTGGAGCAATACGTCGTCTACCCGAAACAGCAAGCCAAACCCTTATTCTTTGAGAATGGAATGGTCTCAGTAAAAGGTCCTGCACGCAATAAAACTTGTATGGAAATGTTTACACACTCAGAGAAGTGTTTTCTTGCATTAAGAAATTAGATTTTCTCGCAAAAATCTGTCTCCGGTCAAGTAAAATAGTTTTTCTTCAAGACTAAAAAATATTTAATATCAGAAAATAATATTCTTGAAATTATACTTGCATCAAATAAATATTTTCTTGGGGTTAGAGAATCAAATAAATGCAAGACAGAAGAATGTGTAATGAATTATTTTATTAACCTGTATATTTGTTAGCAATAATAAACAATGTCCTCGAAACGCGTGGGTGGAGAATATCATAAGTATGTAGTTTATTCACGGACGCCAGTCTTAGTACACCACGACACCTATAAAAAATTGTGATGCGTAATGTTCGTTATATTGTAGCAATTTTTATATATGGCGTAATTATGTCAAAACAAGGTTGTGCCAGCACTAGAGTTACAACAAAACGTAGGTTTGCTGGGTAAGTATAATTAAATCATAAGTTCATAAAAGAATTTTTCGACTGAATATACAGTGGTGCCAAAACAATATGGCCACAATGCGATAAACTTTCGTTGTGCCGGGACGAATTTGACTGTAAATAACACCTTAAAGGTATACAAAATGTGCATAAAAAAATGCCACGAAAACTTTTTGATTTAATGTGTTTCTACTTCTTAAAAAGCAATCCTCTCCATTCTGCGATACATACAATTCCGAATGAAAACTGCAATTTTAATCAATATTACGAAATCATCTAGCTTTTATGCACGATAAAACTGCAAGCAATATTAAATCCGATTTGCATAATTCTATTGTCAAAAACAACCTCAATGCTATCAATTTTAGAATTTTGTATCATATTTCCTTTGTACATTTACACTTCTTTGCCATCCTTCTGAGTTCTCCCATTCTCTCCCTTTTGTTGGACAGAAAAAGAATCACGCAAGCGGAATCTCCTGGTTTATGCCGTCCCTGTCATCTTCTCATCTGCTTGCGCTCTTCGGATTCACGCTATGGACTGTATGGGTGAAGGTGTGATCACCAAAAGATAGGATTGAGCGAGCAGCGTTTAAACCAGTGAACGGAAAGTATTTCGTCTTGTGACACTGGCTCGTAGCAACTTTTGGTAACACGACACTGCTTACACCATCGCACTACCACCACTAGCAGTAAACGAGCTGTACCAAAGGGGAGGAAGAAGGAAAATTATTGATTATGATTGCGTATAATAAGCCGTAACTTTACATTCACGCATGACAACGACCCAAAACACGCTGCGTTATTGTGCAGGAACTATCACTAAAGGAGCAAGAAGAAGAGCACACACTGAAAGTAATGACATGGTCCCCACAAAGCTCAGATTTGAACCCTATAAAGTTTTTGTGGGATGAACTGGACAGGAGGATCCGAAAAATATGCCCAACTTCACAAGAACATTTATGAAATATTCTGCAACATGAATGGAATAATATTCCACAACCCGTTTTAACAAAACTTATCGAAAGAATGACTAGATTAGTTCGAGCGGTGATCTACTGCAAAGTAGGTCTCTTCGATGAAGAAAATATATAATGTTCAGTATGTTACTATCAACCGGGGTGACAAAGTGCCATATTTTGAAGCTTTTATGCTATATCTCCTTTGATATCAGTTGAATTGGGCTGAATTTTTAATACAATGTAGACTTTGCTATCAATTTATAAATTTTAAAGAAGTTTTAGTTACAACAGAAAGGAGAGAGAAATTATTTTCTGTGGTAACAACCCACCCCGTTTGTCGGCGTGACTATGTGCCACACTTGGTTTCTCTTTGAAAAGATATTAGAAACGTTTTATGGTTGCTAGTTACCGTACAGAATTCAAATGCAAAGATTTATTACGTTGGAAACTGATTAAAAAATGGGTAAAAACAAAAGAGATAAAAAGGGGATCTATATATATTTGAAATCAGTTATTATAAACTTCTAAAACGCCAACATAATTAAAATTTTTAATAAGAAAACGCCAAAAGGTTACCAATACTATCCTAAAAAAATAAGAACCATAGAAAATGAGTTGGTGGGAACACCTTTTCTTTAAAAAATTTGCCCTAAACATTGAGCCAAACTAACAAACACAAAACTAGAAAGTATGGACAACTGTCTTAAACTTCACTGTACAGAGTTTAGGAACTTTTTAAAAAAATGAATTAATAAAATGGAAGATAGGGGGATTAGAAGTCCATTTCAAACTTATGGCTGCTGATTTTGAGTCGGCGGCACAATTTTCTTTTTAGTTTGTTGCTCTTTGTACCTAAGGACATTCAGAGGCCCAGGCCACTCCCATAATTTTCCTTTCTCCCTCATACAGGATACGCTGGCTTCCCTGCTGACATCAAAGTTAGTTAACGTTAAACCTGGATAACATTTACCACGATATTTCATGACACCGAGTGGCCCCTGTAGGCACTCAGTCACCCGGGTTGACGGTATATTAACCCAGAATAATTTTTCATTTATTTATTTTGTCATTTTTATCTGTAGGTATAATAAAATTGCATTTTGTCTTAAGTTTCGTTGGTTTCTGTAACATTTCCATGTTCCTTTATTAATCGACCAAACTTTTCTGGGCGACAGTGTATAAAAAAAAAAGGCGAAACCAGCATTACTCAGTTTATTCATTTATTTTCATCGATAATATACAGCTTTCATCCAAAATGTAATCAACTAAATTGTCGCCACTTCTCTGGAAAACTAACCCATTTTACGAACGCGCCGCGAAATCGCGAGTGCCATTTTACAGCATCCTCTTTAAAGCGGTCTCCTTTGTCGGCGCGTTTCCTTAAAATTTCACCGCAAACTTAATATCGAACACGCTTTCGCATATGCGAACACTTAAAACCTATACGACAACATCAATTTAAACGCTACAATTCGTCTTGATTGCGCGCAATTATACGTCGTTATGTTTACACGGTAAAAAGATACCGGCCTTATCGACCGAATTAATCGTGCATCATCCCAACAGCTGCCGCTTCGCGTATAATTACGTTTAAAAAAAAAAATCGAATCCCGGCGAACGATGACTTCAAGGTCCGCGCTATCGAAGTATCCGTACGCGTATCGATTAGAGACAATTGGGACGTATATTAGACCTTCGCGAATTAAACGGCGAACAATTGAGTTATTTCATCTATCTAGCATACCGAGCGCGACCGCAATATAGAACAGTTTTCTATAAATTAATGGCGGAACATGTGCGCGCGTTCTAATGTTTTTAATGCGTATTTCTTAATCTCGGAATGTGTTTGCTATTTTCTAATGAAGCCGTTCACGTAGATTGATTGGCGATTAGTAGTGATTATTCATACGAACATGGGCATATGATAGATTGCGCTTTGAATGGCAATTCGATGGAAAATATTGCGTCGTCGTACAGAGCAATTTTATTATTCGCATATTTTCAGATGGTGTTTTAATCGGATATACGCAAGGACAGGTTGTTATTTTAATTTCTCTAATATTAGAACAAAGGTGAATTGCAGCATATTGTACGAGGGCGATCTGAAATATTTCCGTAATTCACAAGAAAAACACAGTATTGGTGTGGTTTCTTATTTTTATTTTGCGATGTAGTCTCCTCGAAGATCAATACATTTTTTCAAACCGTCGGAAAAGTAGGATGTTTCGAGGTCTGCATTTGAGGCAAATCTCTTTCCTCCCAATGATTTTTTCAGGTTTGGGCATAGGAAAGAGTCGCTGGGGGCTAGGTCCGGTGAAAATTGAGGACAAGAGACTAATTCGTAGTCCACCTCATTCAATTTAGACACGACGATGCGAGATTAATGAGCCGATTCGATAATAGGTCTTAATGCTATGTTTGCATTAAAGATCATTTTAATACTACTTTCGTATAGTAAACATTAATTCTTACAACCTCCACTAGTGTTTTCTGTATTCACCGCATATTTCCAAAGAATACCTTTCTTGTTTCAATCGAAGTAAAAAATTGCTGTGCAAAAAAATAGGTGCACCGTATAAGTTCGTTATATTTGGTCGTAATAAGTAAGTATTTCATAATTTCGACATTATAAAATCTATTCCACATTTATAAATTCTATAAAATCATATAGTTATTGGTCGAGTTAAGCATTGTACCGCAGAAGAACGAAGAATCGTCTTAAAAATGCGAGAACAGGGCAAAACAAACACATTGTTGCACAATTGTTGGGGCGTTCAGAAAACATGATTACAAATGCCCTGAACGGTAAATAAAACCCGAAAAAATTAGAAGACAAAGAAAAAGTAGCGATCGAACAAATAACGTGATAACATAACTAGTGAAAGTAAATCCTTTTATCATCTCCAAACACATTAAAAATGATTTGAAATTTAACATTGATGCCTCCACAATTAGAGGCGTCTGTTGCAACAAAATTTGCATGCACGTGTACGGAAAAAGGTACCACTATTGACTGACCATAATCAAGGACGCAGGTTGGACTTTGCGAAGAAACATAGCGATTGGTATGCGCAGAAATGGCGCAATATTTTATGGACAGAAGAATCAAAAATACGTGGTTCGGATAGGGTAAAAACTTATGTGCAACGACCAGCAGAAAAACAATGTTCTCCCCGATATACAATAAAAGTAGTGAAACATGGAGGTGGCAATATTATGGTCTGGGATTCTTTTTCTTGGTAATGCCTAGGTCCTATTTCTTGTATAAAAGAAAAAATGGCACAAACCTATTATGTAGAAATATTGGAAAAAGTTAACCTCCCTTATGCTGAAGAGGAAATGCCACTGCGCTGGCCGTTTCGGCAGGATAACGATCCTACACACACGTCCAAAGCAGCGAAAGCTTGGTTTTTGGCAGATGGAGTGAACGTTATGGTGTGGCCAGTTCAATACTTAGATCTGAACTCTAACGAATATCTATGAATTTCAGCTGCACTATCTCCTTCTGCTTGAAGAAATAGAATTACACCACGCAACTCGCACTTGGCGGAAGAATCAATTGGAGCAGCCATATTTAATTATTTGCAAGTCAGCTGATTGTTTACACGAACGAATGGAGTTTAAGAAACAGCACACGTATTTACCTTTCCTGTTGGAATATATGATTTAACTAACGTCTTCTCCGATCGAAAAAAAGTCAAAATCATTTTATCCGATTATAGACCAATATTGATTATATCAAATTTTGTAAAAGTTTTTGGGAACGTGCTATACACCAGTCTTTCTGACAGTGCCATGCTCTTTAGTCTCCATCAATCAATATGGTTTCAACTCGGGACGTTCGAAAGCTACTAATTTAGCAACAATAACTCAATATATTTGTCAAATTCACGCGCGGTCAATCAAGTTGACGTAATTTATACTGAGCTGTCTAAAGCCTTTGACTTAAGCGATCATAAAATGGTCTGCGTTCTATTATAGATTTTGAATTGGCGTATCTGTTACGTACATTATTATAGCAATCCGTAGAAAGAAGTAAGAACAATATGTAATCCTGACGCATGCTTAAACTCCCTAATTATCCGAACAACTTCTCGACAGCGACAAATACCAAAACAAATATAGATGGGTATTAAATCCAACCTCAACGTAAATTCTACGCGAATGACCCCTCTTACTGAAACAAATCGTACGCAGTGAAATCGGAGACAATGCGCTTAATAAATTTCCCATAGGGAAATGGAAGACGAGCGAGAAGATTTATTGTATTAGGATTCATGATGAAGCCGTTGTATCTGATGTATTTACTTATACCATCGCTGCTTCTTATGTATGCGTATAGATTTTGCATTTGTCAATGCCACCATTGCCGAATTGAGTACAAATTGTCGACTTCTTTTCCTGGACGTATCTGGTACTAACTGCTCTTTAGAAGTTTTCGAATAGACGTCACTGAATTGTGTATTTAAGATCGAGGGTGTTTGAATATTGCGCAGGCAATCACTAGAAGGCGACGATGCTTTTAAAGGAAGTTAATGTTATTTAGATTGTTGAGATTTCGAATCTATGCAATGGCAATTACTCTTTTACGCTCTTCGTCCTGTGAATTTGAATAGTAAGATAATATAACCACTTGTTCTAAGAAAATTAAGAGCAATGGAGTTTTGCATTAAACATATTACTTGAAATAAATTTAACGAATGTTTCTAATTGATACGCGCTCCATTACGCGTTAGTTGGTTGATCATATACATTTTCGTGGAGTCATTAATTTTGTTACAAAGAGTCTTGGATTTTATTCTGAAAGGAACCCTTATTCTGGCTCCTCTGTATGCACAGTAGTGTGAACCATGTGCGTAGTAGCATTCATTCCGAGGGGATTAATAGATCTAGGAGATCTTCGGGGTATGTTTTCCTTCTATCGATGCATTGTTAACCAATATTTAAAGCCCAAAAAAATCATTACAAATTTATTAAAAGATTCAAAAGTTGCGTTGGTTCTATAAAAATTCCGAAATAATTAAAATTTTATGTATTTTCTTCACTCGATACATACTCAAATAGTAAATTTTAATCTATTTTTGGTTCTTCTGAATGTTCGAAGTTCAATACATCCGGTGGCCAACGTGGTTATGTCATAGATCTTCAAGCATGATAATAGAAGAATTTGTAGCTTATTTCTCCACTGCATAGTGGACAGCTGTTTATGCAGAAAATTTTAATATGTCATATACAGGATGCTCCAAAAGTTTGTTTCAATTTGTCCTTGGGAATTTAGTTACTGTGTACGCGAGTTTTATAAGATAACTTCTCAGATGGAGCACATTTTCGCCCTAAGGGTCGTATAAATAAGTAGAATTTCCGTTTCTGCTCGGTTTACTGCTAGGGTTGCTATGTGGACGCAAGGAATTATTGGGCCGAATTTTTTTCGAAAATGACAAAAGTCGTACAGTAACCATAAATTTAGAGCAATATGTGGAGATGATTAACAATTGTTTTACGCCAGCTTAGTCTTTACTAAGTCTTTTATGGTTCTAATCGAAACATTAAGTTCCAACAAGATGGAGCGACATCTCACACGTCTAATGTGTCTTTACCAATTGTTCGTAAAATTTTCCCTGGAAAATTAATATCTAGACGCCATGTATTGTTCAGTCAAACTTCCCTTTTTAAGCTTATCCACGGCTTACCTTGAAAATTGGGATTTCTTGGCAACTGCGACGCTTTAGACGCTTAGATATATATGTACATATATCAATTTCTGCAGACAGGGCATGTCGAAAGACTTCTGTGATAGAAAAACACGTATCTTTTTGAGAAATTTAATACCGCGAACCAAATGCTGAATGGTTTTAGTGATAATCGATGTTCTTGTTCTGCATTACTGATGGGATATGCAATCCCGTTTCTTAAATATTGGACGAGTGATGAATACTAGCTTCCAAAGCCTTTAAAAATGCATCATCTTCGACTAGCATTATCTTAGGGGCCTCGAAAAACTCAGCATCCACAATATCATCATCACTCATCAAACAGCCCTTTGCGTCCATTATTGGACATAGGTCTCCCCTGTTCTGTTATATTCGATTCTGTTCTGTGGTGTTTGAATTCAATTGTTGGTCATTCTTTTAATCTCATCCGTCTAGCGTGCAGGCGGTCTTCCCCGCGATCTCTATTCTAGACAACTGTTTCGTCCACTGCCCACTTCGCATTCGCGCGACATGATCCGCCCAGTTCCATTTGAGTTTTGCCACAACGCTGACTAGATCATCGACCCCAGCTCTTCTCCGAAGGTCTTGATTTCATATGTGGTCCTTCAGGGTTACATCCAGCATTGACCTCTCCATCTTTCTTTCCATTGCTTTAAGCATCTTGGCAGTAACAAATGTTAATGACAAAGTTTTAGCGCCGTACGATATAACTGGAAACGCACACTGCTTTGAAGCCTTTCTCTTCAGGCATATAGGAATGTCATTCTTGAAGAGGTTTCTTAAATTTTCCATGGGCTGCCCATGCGAGAGTGAGCCTTTTATCTAATTCGCCTGCTTGACTATCTCTCCATATACGAATTCCATGGCCAAGATATATATCTATCAACCCTCCCAATCGCATTACCACTAATGTTGATGTTAGAACTTGGAAGAAGATTTGTCATAAATTTTGATTTCTTCGTGTTAATATTTAGACCAATTCTTCCACCCACCTCCTGTAAGTTGTTTAGCATTAGTTTTATCTCCCCAAGGACTACATCGTTCGGGTATTTGCCATTAATGTTTTCGCCATTTGGTTCCAGTTCAGCTGTTTAAATGCACTATCCAGGACTATGATAAACAATTTGGGGAGCATTGCATCGCCCATTGAGCGTGCGGTGTTACAATATGTATTAGATGAAATCATAAACGACCCTACTATCTGAATTTTACTTTTTATGCAGTAATATTTAAGGCTATTACTTTCCGTTTTCATTGCTAGGTTAAAGTATGATATAAGTAGTCTTAATACCAATTCAAATGCAGTCGGAACAATCACACTTCTCAAATCCGATTTCCTTCCGATAATTTCGATTCCGTTCGACTATTTAATCGACTCCAGATGTTATTTACTCGTTTCTCCATACATCCATTGCGGTTCCTTTACCATGGTAGCTCTTCCAATTACGAACTAACATCACACAATTAACGTAATACGGGGCGGACAAAGCACATCCCATAGCATCCGCATCAGATTTGATTTGTTCCGCGAAACGTTTAAGTTTTATTATAAAACAACATGTTCTCATATACGTTTTCGAGATCACACATCCAGAAAATTGGCTTCTCGGAAGCACATTTTCACCCGTGCAACTAACATCAATAGGTTAGGCGATTTGAGGGTGCGAGTTATACACGCGTTTTCGCGGAAGGGAAGCGTATTTTTCTCTTTCCGTGCGCCAGACAATGCCGTATCTACGGTTTCGTGTCGTTTATTTCTACGCTTTGCGTTCGAAAGCTCGCAATTTGTGTCATTAGAATTACAACGATGGGTATGTATTATGTTGTCTGTTCCATTGCTATTCTATTCCTAAATGATGTGAAGCAATGGAGTTGTGGTGATGAATAAAATGTAATTCCTGGAAGAAGCCTTTATTCGAAATCATTAAATGTGAAGTCTTCAATCAAGGAAATTACCCATATATGAAACTATCAAATTATATATCAGCCAACCTATATAATAGCATTGAGGTTTCACAAATGCATAGCGTACACATAAGACCCGACAGGCTGTAGAAACTTATGGAATCGTTATAGAATCAATAAAAGTTATCTACAGAAACAATTGTTGCAATTTATAGAATCTATAACATACAATCATGTGCATGAAAATAGCAGTCCTATGTTAATACTTATAAATCACTTTGAGCAGACAATTCCAACGCAGCTATATTAAATATTATTTAAGTCTCTGAACACATATGGTTCCGGTAAAGTATCTAATTTCGGAGGGAATTACCGAGTTTTCTAGTTATGCGCTGTTATTGGCTATACATTGAAATAGCAGTACCATAGCTGGTGGCACTAAACGCAGATATATACAGTTCTGTATGTTGCAGAGTGAAACAATGATTTTTTAATTATCCATTTTTGTTGTAATATGGGCCGGAGAAAACATTGTTCGTCGGAAAAAGAGCAATTATACTTAATCTCCTTAATAGAGAGAAAAATTTATACAAGAAACCCGTTCTGCAAAAATGATTATAAACGCTAAGAACTGGAGAAAAGTGAAAGAAAATCGTGATGGAAAAAGGAAAACTAGTTGTAGAGAAGACAGAAACATTATAACTTATGCAAAGAACACACCGTTCATAAGTTCAACTGCAATTAAAAATGAGTTAAACCTCTCTATAAGCACCTCCACTATTAGGCGAAGATAGACTCAGGCAAAGATGCATACAAGAAGGCCTAGAAAAGTACCATTATTAAATAAAACGCAAATGCAGAGCAGATTGTCGTTTGCTCATAAAAAAGTGGCGTAATGTACTGTGGTCAGATGAAACAAACAATAGCTTTATTTAATTCTGCTGCATACCAACAGCATGTACGAAGACCACCATCGACAGCATTTCAACCCCCGTATACCAAAAAGACAGCCCAAGCATCATGCTATGGGAGTGTTTTTCATGGTATGGCATAGGGCCTTTACATAAGATAAAAAGCATAATGAATGCCAATGTCTATGTAAACATATTACAAACTGTACTTCTGCCATATGCAGAGGAGAAAATGCCACTAACGATCCGAAACATGTTTCTCGTAAAGCGAAGACATTCAGTTTCGAGATAATAATGCTCACGTTCTGGGTTGCTCGGGCTTAAACCCAATTGAAAATTTATGAGTGAAGTTGAAACAGGCTATATCTCTTGCTAAGCCTATAAATATTGATGATCTGTGAAGAATATGCCAAACTGAATGGCAAAAAAATTCAGTAGAGACATATAGGTGTCAAGAGGTGATAAAAAACAAAGGTCTTTCTCTTCTTCCTTCTTTCTACACGTGGTAGGTTGGCTATTGCCAGTTTTCTTCCTATGTCCCTTCGGATGTAGACGTCCAGCATTCTTTCCAGCATTTTGAAGGCCTGCTCCGATTTCTTTTTTCGACAGGGTTATTTAATTTGGCACATTTTACCAGTCTATCATCGCTCATTCTGCTCACGTGCTTGTTCCAGCATTTTCTTCGTTTTCTTATCCATATTCCCAAGTCTTGTATTTTGCTTTGTTGACGTAGGTCTCCACCTCTGATTCTGCCAAGTAAGTTCATTTCGACTATTCGCATCACTTGCTGTGTCTTGGGAGGTGTCTGGTCTCATTTCAGCAGCGTATGTCATTACGGGCCTTACTGCTGATCTAAACTCTCACTTTCCATTTTAAGGTATTCTTTCCTTCATGCGATGTCCCTTAAGCAGCCTGAGATTTGAGATACTTTAATTGTTTGTTCCCGGACTTCACCATCTAGATTTCCAGAGCTTTTTATATCAGCCCTCAAGTATTTCAACTGATTCACTTGTTCGATCATCCATTGGTCACCCTCCAGTTTGCATCTTACAGGTTCTTTAGATTGTTACTAGACAATAGGTTCTATGAGTGTTAATGATCATATTTAATTGTCAATGATCAAGCAATAAAATAGTAAGTTTTTCAATCCAATTACCTACGTAAAAAAGGAATTTGGATGGTACTTTGGAATGACTGTTATTTTAATGCTCAATTATTTTGTATGTCCTACAATAAAAAGAGTATTATTTTCTCTTTGGTATTGAGAAATATGTTTATTGGTTATTGTAGTTATGTAACATGTAGAAATAAAGAGTTCAATAAACTTGAATTTATTTTATTTAACGTACAAAATTGATATTTCAGCCAAATTAAGGCTACCGCCATTTTCGTATAAATGACTGTAGTAACTGACATATTCAACTAAATTTAGCGAATGTTGTAAACAGAATACAGTACTTTCATTGTTAGTTTCGTACTTCAAACATTCACAATTTTTCAATACATTCTGAAGAAATATATCGACAGCCAGAGCTTGCTAAATACATCAACTTTCGTGGGAAAACATCGGCTTTAATACGAAAATAACGAAACTAAAATTAAACTTTTTGAACTGCAAGTACGATTGTGAAAGATAAAGAAAATACTTAATCAACAATTTTATCTCGATGTCCCTCGTGCAATGTTTCAACTATCAGCAGTGCCAAGAGACTAGAAAAGCAAATAGGCATTAAGGATCATGCATATTCTATGCAACAGTATCTTTTTGCTGTCTGGATCAAGAACATAAAAACATCGATTTTTCTTAGTACGCCGTATCGGTAGTTTTCAGCGCGAAAAATTATAGTTAAACGGCGCGTCTAGACGTGTTTATAACCCTCATCAATTTCAGTTATAAAAATTTCCCGTCGTACGTACCCACGTAGTAGCGTCGCTGTTTTTTGCAAATCAACTGCTAGCGCCATTAAGTTGCTACCCGTCGAGAGACTGTGCGCTTTTACTTTAACAAGAAGCCAGTACGTTAATCAATATGTAGATTGGATTTCAGACTCCGCTGCATGCAAGTTTCTCCGATCTACACCTTTACACTACAGATATATTTACACATATATATGTATATTGTAACGTGGTTATGTACATCGATTTGTTTCATAGCGGAATATAAAAGAAAGGAGTGGAATAAGCAAAATACCGTTGGCAAATTTACATTGAATCATGGAGATATGAAGTACGAATTTAGAGAGGTTTCCGGATACATTATGTTTTCGAATATACAAGCTGTTAGAAGCTAGACGACAGAAAAAATCTAAGTCTTTTGTTTTGGGAAACTCGCCTGGGTCGCTGTTTATAAGTGGCAGACAACTGTCTTTTCATGGCGCTAGTTAGCGCTGAAAAATATTCACTTTGGACTGGCCATTTATTTATAGTGATATTGACAGAGAGGGAATTTGCAATGTATGATTGATAAGATTGCTCGAAACCGCGCTGATGACTACGGGTAGGCAGAAACATGTCCGCGGCTCAGAGTTCTTTTTCTCCTCACATTGTCTTTCCCGTAAATAATCCCACCAATGCCATGAGTAGCTGTATTCATCAGCATTATATTAGGTATTGTTTTTACGACTACCTTGGAAGAAAATGTATAATCAAAGTATTGGAATGTTATTATAAGAAATAAAGTTTGGTTAAATCAGAGTAATTACTTGTTGACTAAGAGCCAATTTTGTAAAGAAGTTTCATTAGATTTTCTTTTTGTTATATTTAAGGAAAGATACTAGGTATGCAATATAATTATAAAGAGGACGAAACGGAACACTTAATTAGTGCTAATTCTGTTTAGCGTTCCATCAAAATCATTCATCAACTACGGTACTGGAACTCGCTAGGGAAAGATGGAAGAAAAAATTATAAAAGGTATTTAGATTCTATGCGAAAAGTTCAATAAAAATAAAAAATAATGAATCGACTACGATAATAAAATAATGACATTAAAAAGGAAATTTGATATTTTCTTTTCGCTTAAATATAGATGGGGTATCTCTTACAATAAGCGAGATCCCCGTATTGGAAATACTATTTGAGAGAGCCGACACATCTTGTGTACAGTAAATTAGAGTAAAAGATACACGCAGCAATATTCTTCGTTCAGTTCTGAAGCGAAAATCTCAACATGAAAATACTATTCTTTGCTTTATGTGTACGATATAGGCGCCATAAATTCTCCGCCTGATATAGAAAAAAGAAACTTGGAACACTATAAGAAATTTTATTTTTCAATGTAATCCCTCTGTTACGTTCTCCTGGTTTGAAGAACAACGCCGCTGTAGCCTGCTCGTAATTTCCTAAATTACTTGACCAATACTTACTTGTAGAGTATGTCCGCTTATTTACTAGAGGAAAGGTTGTACAGTGAAACTCAATGCGCATGCGCAAAAAATATATTTAAAAATGAAATGGTTACACGGTTTCCACTCTTGCCTATGTACATGTACGATGTACGTAAGATATATATATTTGCAATAATTGCAGTTATTCGAGCTCTCTTATACATGTAATGTACATTAGCATTTGTATATGTATTTTCATTGGTAGCAACATAAAGTAATGCCTCAGCATGTACGTTGCAAAGCCATGTCTTAATTCTGTTTAAAAGGTTAAACTCTTATATGCTTCCGATGAAGCTTTGTTAGAGGCATGTACTAATGCCTCTATCTGTTTGCATGCACCACTACCTTTTATAGGGAGCCAACCCTATTTATTTCTTAAATTTATAAGCGCACCTCGGTGCTATGCTTATTTATATGTCCCTTTCCGGGAGCCTAATATACTTTCCTTGTTTTAAATTTGCCTAAGGGACTTGGCCCTATATTATTGGCATGTATTTGTACTTGGCCAAATACGTTTATTATTTTCACATTTATAGGGGAACCACCCTATCTCTTAGAGCTTGAACGCCTGGTCGAGAGCGACAGTAGCGATAATAGCCGATCTCAATACAAAAGTAATGTCACAGCTACCCAGGCGTTCTCGTTTGAAATATTACGCTATGTGCAATCTTTAGCTCTCTACTACTGCGCCCCAAAGAAGGGAAAAATCCAGTAACCAGCAAATGTGCGAACTGCGCACCGACAAGTAAAACGGAGCGATGATGCCGACATTACATAAGAAAACTGGCCCGTGACACTCGTCCGCCATGACGAGCAACTAAATGAAAAATTTCTAAGTCCTGATACGACAAGGACCGAACAAACGTACAAAAGACAACGGCGCTGCGGCCGCAACGACCGTCAGCAAGAAGCGGAGTGATCGTACTTGTAGAGGAGGTCTATACATGCGCGCCGACAATCTCACCAAAATAATTTCCGACACAAACTTAACTGAAGACTAAAAATATGTATAGACGACAATGGACACAGTAGCCTCGACGTACGATGATAGAAAATCGAGAATTTAGAAAATACAAAAACAATGTTAAGTCCTTAACACCCTCCTAACTTCTATACATTTATTACAACGATTAATTAATAATTCGATAGCCTTGTAAAAATAATCTGAAACTTTTCCGTCAAAATATTCTGCAACAGCTGCTTGCAACTCACTGTCGCCCTTAAAACGACGTACCCCAAGGTCTCCTTATCAGATTAAAAAACAAATAAAAATCACAAGGAGCCATATCCCGACTATGCGATGGATGTTCCAATTCTTGAAAGCCACATTCGAGGATGACAGCCTGTGAAACGGCGGCAGTATGGACGGAAGCATTGCACATGCAATACTCGCACACCTTTTGTCAATTTTCCACGACATTTTGCACAAATACTGTTCCTTAATTTATGCGATAGAAACGCATAATGTGTACCGTTTACAATTGTATTGCGTTCTTTAAAGTCAATTAGCAGAATGCCCTCACAATCCCAGAATATTGTGGCCACCACCATTTTCGTTGTGAACGACTTTCACCTTTCTGGGACGAGGTTAATCAGGTCGCCGCCATTCCATGGACTTCCTTTTCTATAGAGGAACGTAGAACAGAACCACTGTTTCATTCTCTGTGACAATGGACTCCAAAATCTGTTTTGGGTCGTCTCCACACATGTTTAAAAACGACCGCACACACTCGATTCGACGTTCACGTTGGAGAGCAGAAAGAAGCCGCGGTACCCATCTTGCACTAATTTTATTCATACCCAAATGGTCATGGAGAATTCAGCCAATACTTGTTTAAGATATGTTTGTTAGCACTGCTAATTCCTTCATTTTCAAACGGCGATCTTCTAGCACTAAATCTTCAACAATTGAAATTTGTTGAGGCGTTATCACTTTAGTTGGTCGAGTCGACCATTCAGCATCTCCCAGGGACTCTTGTTGTTTTATGTGATTAGGCCGTTCTTTTGTTAAAAATTTGATGACCGCGTGGTACCCAATTTTCATTACTTCAGACATTTTTATGCACTAGCCACGTTGGTTGGTTCGCTACTAAAAACTATTCTTCGAACCGTCACATTCATAGCGTAGATTCCACGTATGCGCATGCTTGCCGTGACGGAGTTTGAACACGCTTAAACCCTTATAAGCCTGTCATGCGGAGAATTTATGGCGCCTACCTCATACATACATACGTCTTCACTGTCACTCTATGTGCTCTTGAAACACTGCACTCCGAATAAATTATTTAATCTATTAATTTGTGCGGAATGGAATTTACGGCGATACCTATGAATTGCACAACCATACAGTCCTTGTCATCGTTGTGAATCCCTAACATATATTTATTTTAATAATTTTTAATAAAGTGTTATATAAATATCGCCCTCTACCTGCTTTATATAGTAAGTTTCTTAGCTGTCTTAATTTAACGAACAATGACCTATAACATTAGCAAGCGCATCTTTGTAGATAGCAGAATTATCAATTGACACTTCGAATCTTTCAATTCATATTCATTCAGATGATAACGGGGATACCGCTGACCTCATAATAAAAGATGCTGTATAACATTTCGAAATTCGTACGATTTAAAAGTAATTTGACAAATCAATCCCATTCTTCGATAATTTGCCAACTTGCTGAGATAAGAACGATGGTCTGAGTACTCTATACCATCACCCTTCATCTTAATACATTCATAAAGCCTTGCAAAATAAAAATGAATTTCGGAATGAGAAATAAAAATTTCTTTCTAAAAATGCCGCACAGTCTTCATAATTTTCTCTTTTTTTTTCCATTTTTCTTTTCAAGTAATGCACGTACCGGAACGATATTTTACGAAGGAGTCCGCTGCAAAATGCGATTCGCGAATTAAAAACGCAGAAAAAGGATCCTGATTGGACTCCGGAGGAATGAATTATACTTTAACGGGTCAGAAGAAGGCGACCCTTTAATTCCGTCTTAAATTAAGCCGGGACGCGTTACCGCGAGCGAACCAAAAGGACGTCGTCGTGCGATGGTGCTTCGGTGCCGTAATAAAAATAATCGAGCTAATTTTACCGAGTTCTTGAAGTATAAATTTGCACTTTTGGTCTCGTCTTCTCTTGGATCAAAAGGGGGAAGGTCGTGGTAGAAATTTCCAGATGAGGTCGTCAGTATTTTTATCAAGTTGAAAGGTAAAATGGGCAATAAGACTTCTTTATTGACGCACTAATTTTCGTTGGAATAATTATCGGTTAATGAAAGTGGTAATGAAAATTATAAATAGGAGATTGTCAAGCTACATTAAGCTGGTGAACCCTCTTCATAACTATCCAATAACCATGCTAAATTTTCCTGTAGAGAGCAGCTCCATTAGGACAATCATCAAATTGCCAGCGGTTTAGTTTTCCCATTTGCCATTCATAGTCCAAATAAACTTGTTTAACACGTGCAGTATATATCAAGCGCATGTCAAACTCATAAAAAATTGAAATGCGTAGAAAGATTTACTTTATTTTTGATAGTATCTCACAATGCGAAGGTAGCTATTTACATATTCGGAATAGGAATTAGAAATAAGTATTTGCCATTAAAAATTGTGTTATTGTTCTTCAAAATCATCGATACACTTTTGCATACAAAATAATTACCACCGAAATAAAAACAAATTATTGGCTGCCAAATCAGGACTTATCAATTCAATGTTTTGGCCGGCTAAAACGTCGATGTGTCAAAGCTCGCATTGCCATGGTGAAGAATGATTCCAAGTCACTGGTTGTTTTTTTTTCTTATTTCTTCAAAGCTTCTGACAAACAAATGGTTGTGTAATATTCAGAACTGGCCATTCAGAATTGACCATTCTACGATTCTCTAGTTGGCTCAAGCCACATGCCCGTTTATTCCAAAACAAACAGGTGACCATTTTCTTCAAGGTGCTACACCACATTTCTTAATGTTTAGTCTTAGTTCAAACTGTTTATACCATTCTGCCAACACATCTAAATTTCGCTGAAGGTTGTAATAGTCACTAATGCTTGCGAGAGATTTCACTACACATTTTTATGGCGTCAGCGCACGCGACAATAGGACGATCCACTTGAAGAAGTGAATCGATGAAATAAAGCGCAAACAAGAGCGGGCCCAAGTTAGAACCTTGTGGTACATCTTAAGTTAAGATGAACTCCCTCAACATATATCCATTGTAGACTACGTAACAGCTCCTCTGAGTTAGAAAAGATTGAACGAGTTTTAGAACAGGTGGGACAAAACCGAGATCATCTAGCCTTGTACAGCAGTATTTTATGGTGAATGCAATTGAAAGCTCTAGAGAGATCTGTTGTTTATTTTCGGGTTCAAATGCATAGATCCAAGATTCGTTACCTGTACAGATGTTATACACGGCTTTTGACGCACCACGATTGTAATTTTTGAGTATTTCTTTGCACGAATTAACACGAGTCTATCTTGAACGATTGTAAAATTATGCTGAATTCAACGCGTACACATATTTATGTATGGTTGTCATGCTATTGCACAGGGATGCCTCACGGCACGTCACATGACGATCTCACTTCGCGCACAACGTCGATGTTTCACAACAGTCGATTTTGAATGACCTTCTTTAAATTCGTCCCTAAGTGAACAACGACCACCATTGAATTCACAAAACCAGTGATATACAGAGTTTTTTCATTGCCAAAAGCTGAACTGAGTTGGTCGATCCACTGTTGTTGAGATAATCCACGTCGAATATCGCAGTAAATCATCGCACGGAAACTCCCACTAGTTAAATCCATTTTTTGACTGGGATGAAATTTGCAAGTCATTCAACAACACAAATAGTATTCGTATGAGAAAACGTTCTGAATATGTATAGTCAGATGGTGCCTAGCCTCATTGTTGCCAATTCCGGATACATAAATAACAACCCTCGTACTGCCAGATTTGCAACCGTTGATCGACCGGAGATAAGACCATGATGGTTGTTGGAAATACAGCAACGAGCACAAGGAGGACAAGATCTTCTCGTGTATCTTAGCGAAATTAGAAAGTATGGTTATCAGTCTTTGAAAGGAATGTGCGATTATCTTCCTTGTGTACTGGTATAATTCTCACTGTTTTCCATTTATCGGAAAATGTACTGGATGAAATCGATCGTTAAAATATTCTTGTTGTTCTTATACCAATGTACTCTTTCGATCTTTAAAGTTTCTAATTCACGCATCTAGTAGTATACATATGATTGAAAACTCGTACATTCAATTTAAATTTCTTAAATAGCAATTTATTGTTATATATTCTATCGTAAAGTTAAAAGCTAATACTCCTAGAATAATTTAAAAAAAAACAAATTTATTTGAAACGATACATGATTTTTCCAATTCTATCAACTTGATAGTGAGATTTTCATACACAATTTTTGCAGTTTCACGCTGTTGTTTTTACTATAGTTTAGATCATGTGCGGGCAACAACCGGTCCGCTGTAAGATTTAATCCGGTCAGCGAGACATTTTGAAAAACCCAATTAAAAAAAAATTCACGATTTAATTATAATGTTGTACCTATTTTTTTCATTTCATTTTCTTATTTTAATAAATTACATTATAATAGCATTGTTGTATTATTTCATGTCTGATATCTATCGCTAAAAATTATGAACACTACTTTAAAATGCACTACTTCTAAACACGGCCCGCGAACATATCTGCGCATTACAGTTTGGCCCACAGCATGTTAAAGGTTGCTCACACTTGGTGTTTCTTTATGGGGAAACGCCGCTAATGCTGGTTCGAATAATAACACTGTATGTTTTTGTAATTTTTGTCTATTGAAGAAGGTAGCTAATACTATGTGATACGAGTCTAGACTACGAACTGTACATGACTTGAGCTGTAGTAGAACTAGTAACTAATACTATGTGATACGAGTCTAAACTACGAACTGTACATGACTTGAGCTGCAGTAAAACTATTGTAACATTGTAAAAACTGACTATAAATACAACCCTAAAAGTACCCGATTATTCAGGTAAATGAAAGTTCTAGGTACATGTCTGACGACAATATACGAAATTCTAGGTACACTACCGCTCAAAAGTGTTTAGGCACCCCTGTTTTCATGGATTACTCATATAGTATTATGTTTATCAAAAAAACATTATAATAATATGAAATACGTATTTAAAATGTAGTTCAGTAGGATAAACACCCATTATATCGCATAAGGTTTACTATCATTTACCTGCACTTGGTAGGATTACCATAAACTATTTATTGCGGTGCAATTACAATAACAATCCCTCTGAATTTACTGGGTAAATTTAGTCATCTGTTAGATTGTAGGTAATAATGTTTAAATTACCTTCCTAGAAGATTATAGTGAAATGGTCAGTTGTAGTGTGGTATTTACTCTACTCATGTCGTGAGCGAAATATCGTGTGATAATTTCTTAAAATGCCTCCGTGAAGAGAAATTAGTACGGAAACACGTGCGCTTATAATAGCTTACCATAAAAGTGGCATAAGTAATCGACAAATTGCCAAAAAAATGAAAATACACCACGTTACGGTTGACTATAACTTAAAAAAATATCGGGAAACTAGCAGTTTTCTTGATAAAAGAAGGAGTGGAAGGCCAAAAGCGATAACATCTGCAGATGATTGCAGAATAGTGGTTACGAGCAAGTTAAATAGATGCAAAACAGCCCCGAAAATCACCGCAGAATTAAATGTTGGTCGTCAAAAACTAATCAGGGTTTCTACAGTCAAACGTCGCCTACAGAAAGCCGGGCTCCATGGACGTATTGCGATGAAAAAGCCATTACTACGCAAACAAAACAAGCAAAAGCGACTTAAATGGGCTCGTGAACACCAACACTGGACCATAGAAGAGTGGAACAACGTCCTATGGACGGATGAGTCCAAATTTGAGCTGTTCGGAACCCCATATTCGTAAGATGGGTGAACGTGCCAGAGAAGAATGTATTGCTGCTACCGTGAAGCATGGTGGAGCTTCTATCATCATTTGGGGCTGTTTTGCTCGCACTGGTGTAGGGGACATTGTGAAAATTGACGGTATATTAAAAAAAACCTACCGCGAAATTTTGGAGAACCACGCAATACCTTCCGGAATTCGACTTTTGGGTCAAAATTTTACCTTCCAGCAAGATAATGACCCAAAACATTCCTCTAAATAATGTAAAGACTATTTACGCCATTTAGAAGAGGAAGGAACTCTCAAAATCATGGAATGGCCTCCCCAGAGCCCCGACTTGAATCCAATCGAGTTACTATGGGAAGAACTAGATCGGGAAGTACGGAAATCGGCTCCGACATCAGCTACTGACGTATGGAACAAATTGCAATCGAGTTGGACCTCAATAAGACATGAAACTCTGGCAAAATTTATTGCGAGAATGCCTCGATTGTGTGCTGCATTAATTAAATCAAGAAATCACACAGATGAAAGCAAAATTCAAATTAAACGTTAATAATAACGTAAATAAATATTATTAACATTTTTACTGAGTTTTTATACATTTTTGCTGTCAGTGAGAGTGCCTAAACACTTTTGAGCGGTAGTGTATATGTCTGACGAAGAAAAATAAGAATAAATAACAAGGTAGAATTAAGAGATTAATACATATTTAAAAGAGAAATTCTGTTGGCTGTACCGAACACTTGGTTTAAATGCTTTCGGTTTTTGATTTGTCCTTAAGCGACCCTGTATTTTACTTTTCGAGTCGCTATCTATCATTTGAGAAACGTTGATTTATACCGGCCGAATAACGTGGTAACCTCTTATTACATTTTATATAAAGTTTCTAATTAAAAACTGGCGTACGTAAACATTATCTGAACTGAAGCAGACCAATTACGACTGGCATTTTTGCTGTTGTTTTTCTATATAATCCTAGCACCCAGCTACGGTTTCTACATCAAACGAGCTCGATGATGAATAATTTTTCAACGCGCTAGACCATTAAAATCGCGAGTAACGAGCTTCGACCGACAACACAGTGGCGTAACAACTTTCGTCAACATCCTCTTGCGCATCTCGTAATCTACTTCATCGTTAGTTATAAGGGAACTTAGTATAGGAGAAACAACGGGCGCGTTGAAGCTAGAAGTTGAAGCGAATGGAATATAAAAAAAGGCAAGTTTAATTTTATTTATCGCTTACTGCTCGCTACTAGTCATTGCAGGAGACAAGCTAAGATATAAGCTCTGACAGCGTTACACTGTCGAGGGTATAGTTGCGCGCCGCTATGCTAGGGTTTATTATTTACGATCGTGAAAATTATAACTTCACTTCATGCGCGTATTTAAAATGAAACATAGGGACTATTAAGTTGGCGCTGTGACTGCGTCAGTATGGTGTTCGGCGGAAGGTTTGTTTCCTTAAAAGCGAATTTATATCAAGCGATTTGCATGTAAATTATCTTTTAATACCACTTGAGCGTAAAGTCGAATATACCAGTTAATGGGTTGAGGACTATAGTTCACTAGTTTGGACGCCGCTGGTTTAGATTAATTTAAGTGAGAGAGTTCGTTATTGAAGTCTATAATAAAATGGTAAAACTGCAGGGAGTAATAACGAAGCGAATAAAAAGCTTACTAATAAAATTTTTAAAATTTCAACCAGTTAACCAAAAATTTTAGCCGCCAAAGGACGATCCCGAGCCCGGAAATTCAAAACAACACGATGGAACTTCAGAAACGTGTAGATTACATATACAACCTTGGCCAAAAGTATTTGCCACTCCCTGGTTCCATAAAAAAAACAGAGAAACAAAGAAATGGCCGTCGAGGTTTGCTTATTTTAACGTTTCACTATCCTAATCTGCGGATATCTTCGTGTTTCTAGCCCAATTCATTTCTGCCGTAATTTCAGGAGACATTTAGATTACATATACAACCTTGACCAAAAGGATATGCGACCCCTGGTTTCATAAAAGCAGAGAACAAAATAAAAATACAAATGCAAAATCATTTTTAAATGTAGTTTATTAATAAAATTTAATATATCGTTGCACCACCTTTAGCTTTTACTACAGCTTGTAGCCTTATACTAGCCACAAGATTGTAACAAACGTCGGAGGAAATTTTCTCCCATTCCACAATTTTTCTTTTGTTTTCAAAACGCAATAAGTATTCGATAGGTGATAGGTCTGTAGCGCGTTGTATCACTTGATTTGTGGCAAGGTGAATTGTGCTGTGAAATTAAATGATCTGAAGTGACTCATTAATTTTCAAGGTTCCCTGTTCCACTTAATGAAAAACAACTTCAGAAAAGGATGGAACTACCACCTTTCTTGTTGGTGTAATGCACTCAGGATGCATTTTCTCGTCTTTTGAACGCCTAACATATGTTCTGTGGTTTTGGCCAGAGACTTCATACTTGGATTCATCAGTCCATAGTACGTTTCCCCGTTGTTCTATTGTCCAGCCATTGTGAGTATTAGCCCACTGGAAACGCTTTTGTTTATTGGCACGACGTAGCAACGATTTTCATGTAGTAATACGACCGTGAAGGTTTGCTTCTTTGAAACGACGTTTCCCAAAACGTTAAACTACCACCGCCGTGCTTTACTGTGGGTATTATGCAATCCAGGTAAAAAGATTCTCCTGGTCTACGCCTTACAAATTCTGCACCAGGTTGAGCGAAAAGTTGCATAAGAAATAAATAAACGTCACCGACATTTCAAAATAAAAAAAAACACCAGACACTAAAATAAAAGCAGCAAACGCATTCGCATTCGAAACTTAATTGAAATTGTGCAATCGCAAGCGTCTCTTTTATATTAGTACACAGCACGACTTCTTCAAACGCATCCATATGGACGTTTAAACATGCTCTCACAGCGATTGTTATAGAAGGAGACCAAGTTAGAAAGAGTACGTACACAATAAGTTGGGAATTTGTAAATTGCTTATGTATTTACACGTTATATGTGTATAATAATAATCTCTGTTGCCCAACAGATGAATCTAATTACAAGACAATAAATATAAGCCAAAAATACAATTAGAAAACATAAGAGTTAACTTAAATTGAACTTAAAATTATAGACAAACATTTGTTAATTTCTCCAGAGGGTAACATAAATATCAACATCAGCACTAAATTCATTGACAGTGGTACACATTCTGTGATTTAATTAAAACGTTTGTATTAGCAGAGGAACAGGTGAGTATTGTGCGTTGGTACAACATAGCGAACTCGTTCAAGTAGTGAGGGAGTGTCAATCTTATTGTTTACCAGATTGTAGAGACATCTCACATCAGTTTGACGACGTCGTGATTGTAAGGACTGTATTTGAAAGTTGTTCAGCAGAATTTTATGATTATAGCATTGGATATACCCCATGTTGATTAAAATGTGCATATTTAAGGAACCTTCAACATTTTCAAGAAGATATATAGATGATGTATGCTAAGGCGACCAGACTATAGCGCCACTATTCCATCAAGAGAACTAAATTGCCTGGATACTCTTAACATAAATCCAAGAGCCCTCAGTGGAGCGGATGGGACACTACTAATGTGGTCGTTCAAACTTAATTTGGCGTCAAATAAGACACCTAGGTCCTTTAAAGAGGAACAGCGATGCAAAAGAACACCGTTATACCGATAATGACAAATAAGCGGACAGAACTTTCGTGGGTAAGTTACAACATTACATTTTTCGATGTTCATTCTAAAAGTATTATTGACGCACCAGGATTCTAGTTTACTCAGGTTCTACTGCATCAAATGGCAATCCGAAATGGTGCTTATCCTCTTATAAAGCTTGAGGTCATAAGCAAACAACAACTTACCGCAATTCAACTGACTGCATAGATCGTTAACAAATACCAGAAAACGGAGGGGGCCAAGGTTACTTCCTTGTGCGATTCCAGAGAAAGGAGAAAATCCATCACATGTATAACCAGAGTATAGAACGTACTGCGTTCTTTCCAATAAATATGTTCGAAATAGTGACAAAAGTCTGGGTGAAAAACTACTCTGTGCAAATTTCAATAGAAGTAGCTCGTTATCAATTCGATCAAGAGCTTTCGCGAAGTCTGTATAAATTACATCAACTTGTG